>JAOWBU010000286.1:0-32089 GCA_026212405.1 Petrea volubilis
TCAATATACATTTAGATTGATGCCAACTAATAAAATCTTAAAAGGCTTAATCCAATGGTGGAGATTTCTTTTACTTAACTATAACACTAAATACCAACTATCAGGTGGTCTAACATGATGGGGCATTAGATCCTTTAAGTATCGTTTAAAGTTTGAATTTTAGTATTGTGAATGTAGCAACTGAAATGGGAGAGTTGCTCCTATAATGGGCCTCTATAGTATATGATTCAGATTAGTTGACCAATGGATTGAAACCAGGCGGTTAAGATAAAAAAATAAAAATAAAAAGAAACTATAATACTAACCCAACTTAAATTTAGTTATTTAAGCTTACATATTTAACTAGGGAAAGCCAATTATTGTCTATATGTCTCACACATCTTTTTATGTTAAATTTTTGGAAAAATAAGAGGGTGAATTACATCTACACCCCATAATGTATAATATAATTACAAATTGGTCCATATTATTTTAAAAATTACAAACACCCCATAGAGGTATATAACTACATAACAAAGTTCACCCTTCATCAATGCAAGACGTAACTGCAAGTTGTATTTCTAATACTTTTGGTGGAGTTTTGAGATGAGATTCGCACAGTTTGACAAGTAAAAGATGTAGAAGCTCTATATGAAATAATTTTTTTTTTTAAAAAAAAGTAGCGGTGGTATTAAATTTATAGATGGCAATACTCGAGGGTGGTTCAGGTGGTATATATAAAGTGAAATTACTTTGTGAAAGTCGGTGGAATAAACCAATTGATTAAAGAGTTTTGTTAGATTCAACTAGACGTATTTTTTTGTGGTCGGGTTGACTATTATGGTTGTAGGAAAGTTATTTTTTTGAATATCTCAATTAATGTTTGCAAAAAAAGTTCTAAACCTCAAGGGGATAATTGTAATTTTTAAAATAAGAGGGACTAATTTGTAATAACCCTATGCCTCAAGGCCAGGTGTATACACAATTTGCCCAATAATAAAATTAAAACTTTCTTCATACCTCATGATTCAATTTTTCTTTCTCCATTTCCTAATTTTTCCATAATAATCACCCACAAATCTCTCACATTTTTCAAGTTCAAATTATTGAAAAATAAATTCAAGATTATTCTTCACTCCTCATATTCAATTCTTTTGCTACCAATTTTCTAAAATTTTCACCATTCTTTTTGTAAATAATATTTATTGATATACATCTATTGGCCGTTTAATGAGGAAAAAAGAAAAATTATTTACAATTTTATTTATGATGTAATAGTTTTTCTATTTTCAAGAACGATCAAATGGTAGAAACAAGGGGAATTCAATTTGATATTGTTTTTAATTTTAGGTGGAAATTTAATTATACGAATATTATTTATGAGAATGTTTTAATTTTATTTTCCGAAAAATTGAATATAGAAAGATGTGTGAGATCTATGTTTTTTTTTTGGGTCAGGATAAATTGCGGGAGACATTGTTCTCGCAATTTCGGGGGATGGAGTATTAAAGGTTACTCCCCCTCCCAACAAGTGCGCTTTCCGGGATTCGAACTTATGTTCTCATCCCTACGAGGATCAGAGTTACTTACCACTCGACCAACAACTTGTTGGTAATGTGTGAGATCTATGAATAGTTACTGACTTCCCCAAATTAAATATGTACGCTTAAACAATTTAATTTAACTTGGGTTAGTGTTGCAGTTAACGAAAAGAAATCGCCACCATTAGATTAAACCTTTTATTAGGTGGCATCAATCTAAATGTGTATTAAATGTAATTGGAGAGATACTATACTAAAGATGAGTCGAATTCCTTATTTATTGTTCAATACTTTAACCTTGTATAAATGTCAAGATATCCTCATTAATTCCTCAGCAAAAACTTGATTAATTAGAATTGAGAAAGTTGAATAGAGGGATGAATTCATTTCATATACAACATTTCTACTCAAATAATTAAACATTTATTTGAAAACAAATAATTAAACATTAAAAGATAATAATTATACATAAAACTTTCACTTAGAATGATTATAAGTTGAATTGCCAATAATGAAATGCTAAAGTTATTTATCTTTGATTCGGTTCACATATAGTGTTGTTGCCACTATCATTTCACACATAAAAAAGATAAGAGAACTCGTGCAATCAAATGTAAATGCGGCAATCATTTGAAAATGGAAAGAAGCAAATAGCTAAAAAAAATTTTAGTTGAAACTCAATTCGATTGAATTAGTGTTAATTTATATTTTTTTATGTGACTTATGTATAGTGTTAATTTATATTTTTTTATGTGACTTATGTATATTTTAATTAGGGAGAACAATAAATCACTTGATAAATGCAATATAATTTTTATATAATTTGTTGGGTTTAATCAAAATAGGTTCGGATAATTTTTTTTTTGAATTGATGTATCCTTTTTCTTTTTCCTTTTTTGTTTCATTTGATCATGAGGAATATTTAATGGAGCATTATTTAAGTGTCCCTTTTATGTGGGTTTTTCTTTGATTGGTGATATCATATCAAATTAATTCTATAATTTTATATTATTATTGTAATTGTATATAAAATAATATATTGGAAATATCTATTTTTTTTAATTTTGAGATGGAAAAATGTTATGAGGAAATAGATTCAAACATTGCCTAAAATTTTAGCAAACGCCCCCCTAAATTTTTGTTTTGTTCAGTGGATTAAGAGCCCATTTGGATTTTTTTTAAGAGGAGAAACACTAATTTTGAAAAAAAAAAAAAAAAGAATACTTCAAAGCAAAAAAAATTGTATTTGGATGGATTTTAAAAAAAGTAGAAGTAGAATAAAAAGGCCAAAAAGGTGGCTTTTTTTTTTAGAAGCTACTTAGACTAGCTTCAAATAAAAATACATTTTAAAATATTTTTAATTACTCTATCTAAATTCAAATTTGCTTAATTTAAAAAAAAAATCTACTGTGAGAATCACCTCTCGAAACATACTTTTTTTATATATATATTTTTTAAGCTCATTCAAATAGGATCTAAGTTAGGTGAAGTATATCTAGAACATATTTGATTACATCTTATATGTTATTTGTATCATATGAAGTTACTTTATAAGCATGTATTTGGTGTTGGATTTCTTATGAGTTATATGAGCCGTGTGGCTTCAAAATTCAGCTTGAATTTCAAATTTCATAATATACTCTATAACAATCTCACCTGTGAGGTGAATCTCGTGAATTTCAATTAAAAGAACTTTTATTTCAAAACAAACACACTTATCAAATACTTAAAATTTTTGACCAAACAAAAAAAATTAAAAATCAAACACTTAAAATGTGGAATCCACCAATTTAAAAAATTTAGCATTTTGTACTTTTAATACAATATCAAATATGTCCCTCGTGTCTTGGTCCTCTTGGAGATCCACATGGACGCATTACAACACGCTTCTTCACTCGTGAATGCTAAAGCGTTTCTCTTATTCTGATGGTTGAATGCTAAAAGTCGAATGAATTAAAACTTTTGAGATGTTGCTCTATTTTTGCCCGTGTTGTTGGGCACGTTTTGTTTTAGATTAAATTATACCTATTTAGTATTAATAAAGGAACCATAGATAATTGATTTATGTTAGAAATTGGTTTCATAAAGTTGGTAGGAGACCAACTTTCACTAATAATTTAAATGAGTTCAATTTATTCTTTGTGAAAATAAATTGAATTTTTGTATTGTATGTTGTAAGTAGATACAAAAAAAATATATTTAATCATTCAAAATTAATTTTGGATAAATGAAAAATTACATACATAGTGAGCTCATTAAATAGTTAATATAGTTGAAGAAGTGTGTAGTTGGAATGTGAAAAGCCACTATCCCACATTGAAAAAAATAAAATAAAATAAAAATTTCTTGTATTTATATTTCGTGTGGTTTATGAAGGGTTGGACTCTTTCGGGTACCTAGGTGTGTGAAGGGTAGATAACCTTCATACAAGTAGGTTCAATTTGAGCCAATGCGCGTGCGTTGTTGGTCGGCTTGGCATAGCGTGTGGTTTCAAGCTTAGGCACGATTAAAGATATTTGGTTGGCATATTATTCCATCCTTATCCAAGAGCATCTCTTGTCTTTTGCAATTTAGTCCCACAACTTACAAAGGCATACATTATCATCCAAATCATTTTTTGAGAGGTTAAAACTCTTCAAGCTCAATTGTTACTTGAGATTTAGATTGCTTTTATCTCAAGAAGAGGTCATCGTATCTTGGGAGATGACTATCATCAAATAATGAGCACCAGTGCATAGCAATTTCGTTTAATGATAAAAAGTCCAAATTTAATATTATTTCTTTTCTACCATATTTTGTATGTTATATGCTGGATTTTATTAAGGGAGAATTGCGTTTCACCAGTCCGAATTATCAATATTTGGCATTCTCCCATCCTCATCTTTGATTTTTTGATATGCACTTCCTCTTAATCAATGTTTCCATCATTTTTTTTTCAGTTAAAAACTAAAATGAACTTTACTCTTTGGGCCAAATTCATATGGGGACGTGGAAATTAAATCATGTAAAACATTATTGTCCAAGCAATTGAATACGGTAGGATTTTTCCCCTCACATGGTGTCAAGGATAGGCCACCCGCTAGGCCACTTTGAGCGCTTTCTATACTGATCTTCGCCGAAAGACGTTGGATTGCGATAACACTCTGTCGAGTCTTAGGTGTCAGGTCCTTTTTGTGTATTTTGTTTCTGACATTGTAAATAGACAAATGACCATGGTGATGTTGTTTTTCCATTTTTATCATGTTGTTCAACCCTTTTTTAGTATTTGGTGTTGTAATGAAGTTTATTTTTTAAACGATTATAGATAGGGCCATAGGGGGTATGTATTTGAATTGAAGCCTATTTGAGTGTCGGATTTTGCTCTCTCGGTCTAACCCATAGTAATTATTCTTGGTACTATGGGGTAATCCTTGTTATGTTATCAATGTAATCAAATTTAGCTTAATCTTATGTTTGTCGTGCCTTTAAAGTGTGATGCTGAAGTGAGATGATTGCAACACACAACTAGTTCTCCTGCATTTCTTGTTTTTGTTAGGCGTACGTAGTCATAGTTAGTGAAAAGCACTTTGCACCCTCAAAAATAAGAACCAACACATTGCACTCTCACTTTAATACTCATTTGCAAGTTGCACCCTCAAAAAACAATAAAGTTAAAAAAAAAAAATGTTTGGCACGCTAGCGCTGAAAATGGTCCTATAATTGAAGGACAATTTTCCCTCAACAAATCATTGTTTGTGAAAAATCATATAATTTGAATATGGTATTTAAACCCAAATTGATTATTTCCTATCATTTGGTTAGTTTTAGAATGCACGATAAATCATTAAACTATTTGTTTGTACTTTTTTATATTTATTTGATCTAATGGAATGTAAATTTTATTTTTTTCAAAAAATTAACTTAAGTACACGAATAATTGAATAAAATAAATTAATAGAGAAAAAATTATGCAAGATTTTTGTCCTTTTGACTATACTAATAATTAGTTTTCTTTTCTTTTCGTTTTTTAGACACTATCAAACAAAGTTTAATTTCCTTAAAAGAAATCCGATTTTAAGTGATAAGTATAACATCTATATAACATAGATAAAACAAACAACAGAGTAATAAATAATAAACTACGCTTAGGTACTTATACATTAAATTAATTTTCATAATTATTGTTAATCGTGTCTCATTTGAGTGTTAAAAGTTTAAGCGAAAATTTGTATTATTGATAACTTGGGGGAATTGATGTGGTGTAAACATATTTAAAATTGTGTAAAAGTAAGCATAAGTCACACACATACAAACTTTCACACTCGAAGTAGCAACTATTTTATGATATCGTTACCCTTTATCTAAGTTATCTTTAATATAAAATCAGTCAAAATATTATTTGAGTGTGTGACTTGCCAAAGAGTGTTAGAGTGAGGATACAATGTGTAAGCTTTTGTTTTTGAAAATGGAAAGTGCCACAATGTGTGTTTTAGGGGGTGTAAAATGCTTTTTGCTCGTGAAATCGAAGTTGAAATTTATAAGCCTATCAAGACCCTTATTTCCTCTTAACGTGGGAATACATATGATATCATTATTAATGTCTTGCCTCCTTTTATGCAAGAAGAAAACAGATTCACAAAATTGAATATATTTGGAATTCAATTTTGTTTTTCAGAATGGGAAAACTTAAAAAAGAAGAGAGCCATAATTTGGTGGTAAGGAGTTTCTTAGGTGGTCAATGTGGCACAAACCCTATGAGAACTCAATCATGGAGGCTGGAGCTGCTACACAACACACGCGGATCATGAATCTCCACACAGCTTCAGTCGAAAATATAATTAAAAGACTAATCACACTAACCAAGCCAACATAAGTGGTGGCATAAATGTGAAAAGCCAGCAAGCAATCATATCTTATGGACCATGATTCTCTTTGGAACTGCCCTTAGTCCAACTCCAATAAATATTTTTCAAATTTCAACATTCACTTGTTATCTTTTTTGAGGCTTTTTTGTCTTCACCCCAACTCTCTTCACGTGAGCCCCCCCACTTTCCCTCTCCTCGAGACCCCACCCCCCTCAAAAATCAAACCTTGGTAGGCCACCCAAACTAGATCAAGTTTTAGATCTTTACTCCATTAATTCATAACACTTCACATTTTGGCTCCTCTCCCACCATGCCACCACGAACCTCCGCCGCCGTCTCCGCCACCACATTCATCTTCCTCACATTCTTGACCGCCGCAGTGTCCTCCCACAGCTGCTCAGGGCCGCCGCCCAAAGCTAAGACCTTGTGCCCGCCCTTCACCGCTCCGCCGCCGTTCCCCTTCTCATTCTCCGCCGGCTGCGGCCACCCTTCGTTCCAAGTCCACTGCTTGCCCTCCAACGCCGCCACCATTTCCATCAACAACCTCTCCTTTTCACTCCTCCAGTACGAGCCCAACTCCACCTCCCTCACCCTGTCCCCCACCGCTACCCAGCCACTCCCCCCGCCCCACCCCCGTAACTGCACTTCAAACCCCACCATCTCCACGCTCAATAGATCCATTTCCTTTTCCGGGTCGCCATTCCGGGTCTCGGATTCTTCGTGCTCCCGGCTTTCGGTTCTCCGGCCCTGCCCACCTCCAAATCTCCCCAACTGCAGCTACTGTTCTTGGGAATGCAAGCTCATCAAAAATCCCATCGACCTCATACACGAGTGTGGCGTCTCCTCCACGCGCCACCGCGAGGACTTTCAGCCTGAATGCCGGGGGGATGTTCTTGGAGTTCTTGACAGCATCTTGAGAATAGGAATTGAAGTGGAGTGGGATGAGGAGGATGATGACGATCCTTATTTTTCGAGCTGCAAATCTTGCAGAGCTAAAAATGGATACTGTGGGTTCAATTCATCAGACCCTAGAAAACCATTCATTTGTTTTCCACCCCAAGCAATAATCCGGCAGGAAAGCCCGAATAGGGTCGCCATTTTGGCTATAACTTCTTTGTTTGTGTGTGTCTTGATTGCTCTCACCATTGGCTTTGTTGTTTTCCAGTCCAAAAGGAGATCCCTACTGGATGCAGAGGAAGATCCCACCATAATTTTCCTCCAGCGCCACCGCTCCGCCAGTCTACTACCGCCGGTGTTCACTTACGAAGAACTCGATGCATCCACCAATCATTTCGACCCGAAACGCAAAATTGGCGATGGTGGATTTGGTTCGGTGTATTTAGGTCAACTCCACGATGGTCGATTGGTTGCTGTAAAGCACCTCCACAAGCAGAACTCTGCTGCAGCTGGCGGAGAAAAAGGGTTCTCAAAAAAGTCATTTTGCAATGAAATCTTGATATTATCATCTATCAACCATCCGAATTTGGTTAAGCTTCATGGGTATTGCAGTGATCCAAGAGGGCTACTGTTGGTGTATGATTATGTCCCTAATGGTACTCTAGCTGATCATCTCCATGGAAAGCAGAGTTTGTACAGAAAAGGGGCCTTAACATGGAACACCCGAGTCGACATTGCATTCCAAATTGCAATGGCTATCGAGTACTTGCACTTCTCAGTAATGCCGCCCATAGTTCATAGGGACATTACTTCATCAAACATTTTTGTGGAGAAAGACATGAGGGTGAAGGTCGGGGATTTCGGGCTGTCAAGACTTTTAGTATGCGCAGAAACAGCATTGGCATCAAACAACTCATCTGAGGGCGTTTGGACAGGGCCTCAAGGCACTCCGGGATATCTTGATCCTGACTACTACAGGTCATTCAGGTTGAATGAGAAGAGCGATATCTACAGCTTTGGTGTCGTGTTATTGGAATTGATCACGGGAATGAGGGCTGTTGATCAAAGCAGGGAGAAAAGGGAGATGACATTGGCTGATATGGTGGTGCCAAGAATTCAAATGGGATTGTTGCACCAGGTCGTGGACCACGTTCTAGTCGTGGACAGGGATGCCATGGACGGGGTGAGCGCAGTGGCAGAGCTTGCGTTCCGGTGCGTGGCGGCTGATAAGGATGACCGGCCGGATGCACGTGAAGTGGCGGCGGAGCTAAGGAGGATCAAGGGCCACGGGCGGGGCGGCAGCGGGATGTTGAGGGGTTCAAATTCTAGTAATGTGGTGGTTCCTGATGGAGTTGGAGGGCTAATGGTGTGAAAGGAACTTGTAGATCGTGAAATTGGCTTAATCTTATTTTTACTGTTTGGTCAATGTTAAAAGTGTTAACCAACTGGAGATGCACACATGTGGGGAATTTTGAATGGGGTAAAAAGTGTAAGATTTTTGTTTGGTTTTGGGTGAATAGAACAGAATGTTAATATATTGAATGCTTTTTGTTCTTAAACTTCAATTGGATCCAACTTCTCTCTTTCCAAAATTTACTGTCACTTTATCTTTTGTTTTCTTTCTCAGAATTTTTCAAGCACTGGATTACTCAGTTTGCCAAGCTAATGTCAAGGTGTGCTATTTTTTTTTTTGGGTAAGCAATGTCAAGTTAGTGCTTAATCAATCAAGTGTATTGTAATTACATTTTAAGAGAGTTGTGATTGAAAAGAAGGCACCGAGGCCACTACTATTGTGTAGGACCATCACAATATCTTTTGTATTTCTTCCCTATAAATGGATTTTGCTTTTGAAGCAATCTTTCTCTTTCAGCAGAATCTTGAAGACAACCATATGGACCACCATTGTCCCACATAGAAAAGTAAAGTAATAAAGTTTAGATGACTTATTAATGAGAAATATATACATATCATTTGTCAAATGTTCACGCTTAACGACGGTTTATGAATGGACAACAGCCTGGGATTGTCACATAGAAACATGGTGAAATTAGATCACTCTTATTTTAGGCTCTACAAGAAGCCATCACAAAGATGATGCTCCATAAAAGTTGGTTATGCGAAATATGTAGCTTCTAACTCCCTGGCTTTCTCACCGCAACTTGCAGCTTCCTCGTTTCCTAACATCGAACATGCTTTCTCCTATATTGTCAATTCAATAACTTGTGTAAACAAACCGAACCTGATTCAAGAGTACCGATCTACATATGTGCAATATAACTAAGCCGACTAGTAAAAACATACCCTGAGACGCCATAAGAATGGTGCACCTTCCCGCTTCTTCAACTGTTTCTCGGTAGCTTCTTTAGCTGTAATTGGGGCCCCAACTCATTGTTAATTAGTGAACTAATAAGCAACCACAAAAAATTACCAGCACAATTAAAGTTGGCTAAGTACCTTTCTCTGCTTCTCCGTTGTTTAGCAGCAAACTGATATGTAATTCAGTGAATGCATCAAGTTGTTCATCAGATGCACCAATTATCTAGCACAAACAAACAAGTATCTTATTATTCTACTTGGTGTTGGTGGAATAAAACAAAATGAAAGCTTAGGTGTTTTCCCCTTGATACCTTGTAGTTAATGGCATCAAAGTCATGTCCAAGAAGTTCCAATGCCTCCTTATTGTCACCCTTCCCGTATTTATAGAGGGCTTCTGCAAGCTAGAATAGAGAACGTATATCAAAATTTTCAAAAGAGAATATCTGACAGCTGTTTGCATTATGAAGTTTCTCTATTTGTGGTTCAACAAAAATGAGCTATGTGCACTTACTAAGATGAACAATTCATCTGCCATTAGTGCATTCTATAGAAATAGATCAAAGTGCAGATTCTAGCTCCAAATGGTTCACTTATGGTCCATTCACTTCATATATATGTGACCCGATTGTTATCTTGAAATGGGAGTTGGCACCATGTTTCTTCAAGTAGTTAACCAAAATTTAAATATTGTTTGATATCCTTACTTCCTTGGTAATGAAACTAGTACCTTGTCATTAAGCTTAACGAATAGCGGTTTTTAGAAACATATTACACACAAACAAGCAAGAAGCAGGGCACGTTCCCAAACAAAATTATGTGTAACTTATTTGAGGATTGGAACTGCTACAATCTTCCTCGAAATGCCGTTTGAATCACAAGCATACAAGGAGAACATGTTTGACAAAAAAGAACAAGAGAAACAAACCGAAAATCCTCTCTGCATTGATTGTTGTTTCTTCTGGGTCATCATGGAAACCCTACAGGGAAGAAAAATAAAAATAAAAGAAGAAACGAAAGCATGTCAAATGAAAAGGTTAATGTCTATCTCTCAGGAAAACTTGGGTGAAATAGGAGACCACCCCACCTGGATTTCAAGCCCTTGAGCAAATCTCCTGCTTTCTTGTGTTCTCCCGTATATGATAAGGCCCACAATGTCAAAATATCAAGGTGCCACTCCAGAAACCAAAAATCCTGAGCATTGGAGTTCAAGTCAACCCATTTAAATGATGGAATTACAATTCTGGAAACTCAAAAACAGGAGGAGGCCAATGGCATGTCGCCACTCACCTCATCTGTCAGACATTTAGCTATATTCTTTAGACGGTCCCCAAAAACATTATGTTCACCTCGTATGTATACACGTAGTAATAAACCAATGGCATTTAAGTATACCTGCATGCATAAGATGTGATTAGATAAACTATATTTTAAGCATATTAAAAGCAGATGCTTTAGGATAAAAACATTATGATAATACCTCCGCGGGCATAGCATCAATTCTTTCCAGTTCTTTCCAGATGCACTCATCATAAATATCTCGTACTTTTCTAATAGGGGCATGACCTTCCAAGTAACATACAGCAACATGCCACCAGTTGTGTGTATACCTAATAAAAGAATATTTTCCTTAAGCCAGATAAAAGATAAAAAGAAAATTGTGTAGCAGATTAGGCTATCTTTTTACATGAATATGTACATACATAAAAGATGACAAAGAACTCCATGATCTTGCACAATTGTTCATGAACTCCACTGCTTCTTTGAAATGACACTCGTACTGGTAAACATGGCAGAGCTGCATATGAGATAGAAAACCGCAAGAATCGTAGAAATATCAAAACAGAGTTGAACAACGATAGGTTGATTTGTAGTAAAGAAAAGATAAATGACAGAATAAAGCCAAACTCACTGCATGTTGTGACCAAGGATCATCCTTATTGATCTCATATCCCTTTTTTCCAGCTTTCTCTGCATCTTCCATTCGACCAAGCTCTAGCAAAGGAAATGCGAGCATGCCATATATATAATCCTCACGCTCATTCATTGGGAGGACCTGTTGGTTATATGCTATTGGTTAAGTTATCCAATGATTCTGCTAAAATGATGCACAAGTCACTTGAATATCGATATTGCTAATCAATGCGACAAATAAATTGCAGGATAGAGATTAGCACCTGCTCCACAAGCTTCAAAGATTGATCCGGCCATCCCATATAAAAGCACAGCCCTTGAGCTCTCTTTAGTGATACAAGATCTCTAGGGAAATCTTGTAAAAGCTGTAATCAATTCAATACTCGGAGCTCAGATTATTCCCAGGAATACCCAAATCCAAAGCATACACACAGGTCTGGATTCAAGCAGAGCTGTCCAACTTTCGCAGCAGTAAATTAGGGAATAAACCATGGTATGCTATCTAATCTACTAACCTAGGCTTCAATGAAGTTCATTTATACACATTTAATAGTAATCTGTTATCGGTCAAATCTGATAATAACAAACACAATACCAATAAAGTTTCTTATTTCGGTAACACAGTCATCCATTAGCCACCAAGAGTACACGATATTATGTATAACAGACGTATTATTGCTAAACACAAGGGGGGAAAAAACATTCCAAAGAAAGAGAAAGATACTATGAGCTCAAAAAAAGTAGAACTTTAAAAACACACAGCAAACAGCAACCAGCAGAAGTATAGACATATCAAATTGCCAACTATCTAGAAGATCGAAAAGGATAATTTAAACTAAGCCAAGAAACATTATAAAACAAATGAAGATCAAAACATCACCTTGGAATGCATCTCCACAGCCACATCATCATCGCTATCTGGAGAAATTAAATATATCAGAGCTTCAAACACTGCCTTCTCATATGAGCTAGCATGTTCCTGTCCACATTCAAGATAACAAAAACTAAAAAGAGAAACCCAAAACAGAGCACGTTGAAAATTTAAGAACCTAAGACAGAACCGAAAAGTAAAGTTGACAGTTAATAATAGAAACATTACGAGACGAGACTTGGCGGCACTGATAAGCGGAGCAGCACGAGAAGAATCAACAGAGCACAGAAAATGGGCAGCCAAAATGTTGCCCAGAACACACTCTGGATCACTTTTTGGAGCTTCCAGTATTACAGACCGTCTCCTTCCATAACTAAGCACCTTGAAAAACCCCCCAAAAGAGCAAATCATTCATTTCAACAACCTTATATAACACTAGTAATCATCAATAAACAACTTTCAGGAACTGGGTTTTCACAAATTTCACCCAAGAACCACGAAAAGGGGGGGGGGGGGGGGGGAAATCGAGAATTCATTCATTCCAAGAACGATGAACAGTAAAAAAGGAAGTGGGCTAAAAAATCTACCTGGTGATAGTAAGAGTTAATGGCGGATATGCAAGAATCTGAGCAAGTCCTGACTTGATAACCCCATCTGTCCAATTTCATCTCTCCTTCCATGTCTGAGTTGTTCTTGATTTCTTGTGCTTGGCGAATTTCGGGGTTTATGCCGAGGAAATGAGGACCCTGTCACGGGAGGCTCCCGCTGTCGTTTTATTACTCTGTCCTGTTTTGAGTTTTGAATCTGATGATTAATTATTATTACATCAAGTTGGAATTTTTTCCACCCACTCACCATCCAATGTCAAATGTTACCATCTTTTACCACTTCAAATGTTGAATAACTTTCTATAATAATATTTTATGTTGTTAGGTTTTACTTTAAAAGGTCTAGGTTTCTTTATACTATTGTCAAGAAAATAGTTATTTATGCTAGGTGCAACAACTTTATTTGAAGAAATTAAATGAAATAATCAAATATTCAGCCCAATCTATTAGGTAAGATATGATAATATTAAGGGAGTGTTTACAAATACTAAAAAAAAATGGTATCTTTTCTATTTATGTTAAAAAAAAATAATTGTGTAATATTTTGTTTTGTTATTTATGTAGAAAAGAAAATTTTAAATAAATTAAAAGTTGAAAGCAATTTTCAGGCAATCTTCTTAGTTATTTTTACTTATTTTTACTATTCAATTTTTCTTTCACTTTTTCTACACCTATCATTCTGAAATTAAAAGTGTTTGCAAACATTTCCTAAGTTGCTTGAAGTGTGGAAGTTCGATTTAATGATTTTAGAAATTGAGTTTTTATATAATTTTAGATCAACTCGAGGTTTTGCCAAAGGTTTGGCAGGAATTTAAATTCAACTACAGCATAAAAGGGTAGGGGCTTCGACTTTAATTAGGAAATTTAACACAAGTACGGAAAAATTGATTTTCTTTTTTATTTGGTGAGTTAACTTTAAATCATTAAATTACTAAAATATGGTTTTGTATTAATTTTCAATCCAAGCCCAAGTTTTACGCTAAAAAAACATCAGAATAACTCAAATGTTGACCAAGAAAGCTCGTATGATATCAAGTGGAGCATAAGCATAAACAAGCTCCCAATCATGCAGATTAATGGTAAAACGAGTCAATTCTTTTGAAATGGGAATCAGAAACCGGTTTTAGAACTTGATGTTTCATGAAGGAAACATACAACTGATGCATAATCGACACCGAAATTTATTTCTGGCTTGGATCAGATTCGCTTGTATTGGCGCTAATTTATTCGACAAGTGAACTACATTTGCCATATGATTTGTGTATATTTTGTGACTGACTCAAGCAGTCGAAGCTCTGGCGGCCTGGACCATCATATAAAACTCGACGAGCTTATGAGGTTCAGGCAAAACATCCTTGGCAGCATTATGCGAACGAAACCTGAGAGACCATCCTGCCAATCCAGGGGTCTTCTTTTCATCAAACACTTTCAGACCCATTGTCAACTCTCCAACATCTACCCATCCCAAGTAGCTTCCTAGTACGATATCAACGTATCCCACGTTGTCTCCACCAAAAAAGGCCTTCCCTTTGCTACACTTTACAAAAGCCTCCTCCAGCGACGCCATACCTTCGGATATTTTCCCGATAACCGCGGCTTTAGCCTCGTCTCCCGATGCATTCTTGATCTCTTTCAATGACGGAAACCACTGTAACACATAGTCAAAGGTGAAACTATTACATAATGATCTATCAATTCTTGACTTTTGAAAATTGATGATAAATAAAAACCAGGGATGATTATCAAGAACTCTCTGAGGTTTGCTCCAGTAACAAAAAAACTTCTCTATTTTTCAAAATTACAGTTGCCCCCCTCACAGAGGGCCTTTTGTAATTGGGGTAAGTATTGGTTGGTGTTATCTGTAAGTCAAAAGCAAACCTTAAGAGTGGTAAGTGTAATTTTAATAAATAGATAGCTGAGATTTTGTTATTTCAGCAAACCTCAAGAAAATCTTGGTAATCATCCCATCAAACTATACCTTGTCATCAATATATGCAGCCCAAAAATGGGCTATGGCACGGTCATAGGGATCAGAAGCTAGAATGGATGGACCACAATTAGTCCAGGTTTCGTCGATGTACTGAATAATCACCAGGGATTCACAGACGGGCTTCTCATCATGGATTAGTACCGGGATCTTTTTATGAACTGGATTAGCCTCAAGAAGGCGCTGGCTTTTGTTGCTGTATAAATTCTCTGCAATGAATTCATAATCAATTGACTTTAGATTGAGGGCAATTTGAATCCTGTTCGAGTACGGGCTTGACCAAGTTCCGAGTAGCTGAACAACACTGCTTGTTGCCATTGACAATTCTGATGATCAAGAGCAAAGATTTTCTGTGGTTTCTAAGTTAGTTCTCTTGGTTCTTGTGGAAGAAATGAATGTAATGGTGTAATGCAAATTGTAGATCTAGACAGGTAGTTAATATGTACTAATGATAGAGGTATCCCTGTAGTAAAACACTAGCAAATTTGACTTTGCCTGCTGCAAATTGCAAATAAAGAAATCACACACACATCACCATAGGGATGGGCTCAGGCAGAGGATCTGGCTAGATAACTAAAATATTTGGCAATACTAGAGCGCCGTTCAATGAGTACAAAAGGACGCTATTGTTCATCAATAATTTGGGATGCCAGTCAAAATTTGTAGGCGATTCAAACCCGACTTCAATATTTGTCTATGGGAATAAATAATTTAAATAATATTGTATTATACGTTGATTTTTTTTAGTCAACCAATGATAATTATTAATGTGAGGTACATTAAATCATTTATCCAAATTAAATTAATGTATATGTGAAACTTTTTTATCCAAATTGGAGCCATATTTTTTGCATTATCAAACAATGAATTAATGTGATTTATAAAATCTTATCGGTATGAAAAAAGAATGACACTCCCTTTAGTGGTTTTCTTTTTTAATTCGTGCAACAAGATTGTTTTCTAATTTGACATATTACCAAGAGCTAAATTACTAAATCCCCCTTTTAACTTTCATAATGACATGACACCTCTGCTGTGTAAATTCAGAGGAGTTATCAGTGTAATTATGAAAGTTACAAGGTGACTTCATAATTTGACCATCTTGGAGGGGGTCTGATTGTAATTAACCCTTTTCATTTTCGAAACATAGCAAGATGCTATAACTTTGGTTGGGGAGTGAGGGTGGAGGGGTTAAATCAGGGGAATGAATCAAAAGCAACATCATAAAATGCTCTTTATTTGAATCCAAATCCAAAAGAAAGCAAAATCAAACAAAGAAACAAAGATCATCCGTTGATGATATCAGTTTTATTTTTAATGATCAGAAGCAGCTGTTGTTGATGACATGGCCTGGAACTTCATTAAAACTTCTAGCAGAGCTTTAGGGTCAGGCATAACATCCTTAACAGCACTGTCCGAATAAAGCCTCTCGGCCCATCCGACTAGACAGGGCGTCTTCGTTACGTCAAGAAGATTAACTCCAATCATCATCTCTGTCACCCTTAACCATCCCACATGACTCCCTAGAGCCATGTCAAGATAGCCAACATTGTCTCCACCAAAGAAACCTTTTCCTTTACTACAACTGACGAAAGCTGCCTCCAACAATGCTAATCCTTCGGAGATTTTGTCCATAACAGCCTTTTTTTCCTCCTCCTCTTCGACCTTGCTTAGCTTTCGGAATAATGGATGCCACTGAAACCATTTTAAGTATGTTACTTGCAGTAAAAATATACATAAATAAAAGGGTGAATTGCATGGAACTCATTAAGGTTACACCAGTTTTCGCAAATATCTGTGTGGTGTAAGAAATTACAAATACCCCCCTTATGTTTGGTTCTTTGTTATGCATACACCCTTAAACCAAATATTAGGGGGGTATTTGTAATTTTTCTTATCGTAAGGGATTTTGTGAAAACAGACAAACCTCAGGTGTTTATATGTTGTGATTAACCCCAAATAAAAAATTTGGCTATTTTCTTAGAAGTAAAGGAGGAGAGAGAGGAAAAGTGTACCTTGTCGTCGATGTAAGCTGCCCAAAAACGGGCTATGGCACGGTCATAGGGATCAGAAGGGAGGATAGAAGGACCATCAGTCCAGGCATCATCAATATACTCAACAATGATGAGAGACTCACAGATTGTCTTATCACCGTGGATCAGAACAGGAATTTTCTTGTGAACAGGGTTGCTTCTAACGAGAATCTCGGGTTTTTTGTGTGGATTAATTTCGACCAACTCATACCCCACAGATTTTATCTTGAGAGCCATCGCGACCCGGTTGACAAACGGGCTTGCCAACATCCCCAACAACTTCACATCACTTGTTGCCATAGTGGATGCTCGATGGAGATATGCTAGCTCTATCTTCAAATGTTATGAGCACAATTTTCAGGGGGGCAAGTTTGATGAACTACATATGGACATAGGTAAAGCTACTTCGCTTTGGAGTTACCGCATGGTGTTTTATCTCTACGTAGTTGTCGGGGATTGATGCTTTCTTGTCATAAAAACTAACAAAAATCATAATTTTACTGATGCAATTAAGACAAAATTCATTGTTGGTGCACCATTGAGATCATCAATTGTAGCTGAACTGGTTATTGTCGACGTTGATCACTAAGAAATTCTGTAGCTGCAAATGCACAAGGTCCAAAACTCATCGTTAGCCATGAATTAACTAACTAAGCTTGCCATTATTAACCTTCACGATACTCCCAATACTCTTCCCCAATTCTCTCTCTCTCTCTGTATATATATATATGTATATGTATATGTACATGTGTGTGTATGTGATTTTTGGGTTTTTTTAATCTATGTGGCACATGTGTATCTGGTTTTTTGATTTTCTTTTTTAATCTATTTGTCACCTATATGTACATTTCGGAGGGAAAATCAACAAAAATTTCAAATTATTGGCCACATCAGTACTAGTAAAAAAAATCAGGTTAATTATAATGCTACGTCAGCTCCAGCGATGATTTTAGACCAAAATTGAAAGTTTCATAAGATAAAAAGACTAAAATTGAAAAACTAAAATATAAAAGATAAAAAATCGAACACCCCATATTTAGAGAAGGATTTTTGTAAAAATTCGTTTTAGTTATTTTTGAAACCGTCACATTCTACTCATTGGTATTACCTAGTGGTTGAAAAAATATCACACCCTTCGAGTCAGACCCCATGGCCAAATCCCTGGATAATTAAATCCAGCCGGCTGATTTATGTTCCACTCTATATTGATTTCATTATATCTAAGTATTATAAAATTGTAAAATATAAACGTTTCACATGTTTGTTTTCAAATTTTAAAATACCTATCATGCTCCCATTACTCATTGAGGTCTTCATTGGAAATTTTTTTTTCTTAGTCACCCCGTTTTAATTTATTGGCTCACTAATTCGAATCAGGTACTACGCATGCCCAACTATAGGGACGATCCTCCCAAATCAGTTGTTCTGTTTACAATTTAAGGATTCGATTCATGTACGTTGTTTAGGGGATATAGCAGTAATTGGTCTTTATTGGATTTCACTTCTAATATAATTGTACTGAAAAATGCTAACATAAAGGCATCCCTCTTATGAAATACTAGCAAATTTGATGCTGTTGCTGCTGCAAATGAATAAGTTACTATTACTACTACACTACTATCATGATCTAGCACTGGATAGGGAAATTTTATATTTGAATTATAACAATAACTGAGAAATTTTACATTACTTTTTTGTTAATTTGTCGCACGCTATTCTTTGTCCTTCAATGCTAAATGTAACATATGATAATCAATCATTAGAACGAAACAAGCTAAGTATTAGTGAGATGACTTAGTTTTTAGTTCGTTTTGGATTTGATAATGATTTATTGATGTATGTCATCAAACTAATTTGTAAATACTTGTATTTTCAAATTCGGTTTGTATGTAAACTATTTTTTATTTTAAAATTGCGATTAATTAGCTATGACTTATGCTATATAGTATATATGATGATGTTGTGCAAATTTCATGTTACTAAGTATTTTGTGACTTGTAATTATATATACCCGCCCCCAACATGCTCCATTCTCGTCCCTACTTAACAGTATGTGATTGTCCTTCCGGGTCATGATTATATCTAAGGAAAAATCATAACTAGCATTTTATTCATTTTAGAAATTGTGGCCTTTTTACTCATTATTTGGAATTTTGTATATGCTGTCTAGATTGAAACATTCAACTTACCAGATAAAAGGAGGGATTTCAAGTTAGAGTATTAATTAAGTTAAACAAATAGGAATATAATTACCGATCCCTTGTGTTTTCTAGTTAGATGTTTCTTGGAACAATTGACGTGTTGATATATATATATGTGTGTGTGTGTGTGTGTGTGTAGAGAAATAATATGTGGGCTTGGCAAATTTATTCTAGAGGTTTAGAGTTGCAAAAAGCTGATTAGAAGTTGCGTCTTGTTAAGGTTATACTCAAGCAAACATTCTTGCAATTAAATAGTAAATCCAACATTAATAATGTGCAGCTAGGAACATCATATCTCGGTAAGAAAATGACAACATTCGTTTATGAAATGCATACATAATTGGCCCCTAAGAAGGCCAAAAATTAACGATCCCTTAATAGTACTCAAACTATAAAAATGAAAAAGATAAATCAAGTAACATTAATCCCAACGGCAAACATTTGCAGTAAAACTGCTTAATTTCAGAAATTCAAGTCAAAAGGAAAATCAACCAAAGATAAATAAATAGTCTCGAAAAGTTGAAAACATTACAATGGGTTGGATTGAGTGGGGAAAATCCAACGCTTGACCATACTTTATTTCAATTACATACCCCCTCTCTACAATACCTTAGAAAAAAAAAATACATTACAGCATTCGATACTAAGAAAGTTGGACAACGCAATAAAAACGAAAAAGCACAACAATATCACGACCACACGCTTATTACAATATAGGAATAAAATACAAAAGGTCATAAAACCTAAAACTCAACAAAATATTCCTTACGATTCAGCATCTGTCGATAAAAGTCGGTGCAGTACATGGTCAAGGCAACTTAAGGATCGAAATCAAATAAATAGCTGAGTTATTGGAGCATGCATCCGAGCAATCATAGTAACAGCAGCCACTTAATTAATCGAATAATCTGGGAGCTGGGGGAATATATCTTCTCCAATTGCCTCGGCTTTCTCACCAGACCGTCCAGCTTTCTCCTGTATTATAAATTCAACAAATTACACCAATTAATTTTTACAAATTAAGTATGCACAATATGATCGATTCTAATTTATAAAAGATTAAAGTGGATTGGATCGGATCAAGTACTGTACCAAAAGATGATATAAGAATGGTGCATTTTTACGTTCCTCCGCTACTTTATCGACAAAATTTTCAGCTGCAAAGGCCCAAATTAGTCATGTTTGGCACGTACTAATTAGCAATCAACCATCACAAATCATCAGCAAAACTGATCAAGTATTTATTACTCTCTCGGTTTCGCAATATCTGTAGTTTAAAATTTTTTCACACAAACTAAGAAAAATTTAAGAGTACCATATTTGACAACTTTATCACTAGTAATGATTTGTTGAAATTTTAATAATTCTAAACAAATGCACTAGCTATTGACTTAAATAGGTTATATAAATGTTATTTATGTTAAAAAAAATGCATTAAAAACTGCATTATTTCCGTAAAATAACAAATGTTTTGAAACAAAATTAAAATGCGAAAGTGACATATATTATGAAACGCACGTAGTAAATGAGCTAACAGTACTAGTACATACCTTTCTCTAATTGTTTAGTTTTTAGCAGCACGTCGACATATACTTCGTTGTATACATCAATCTGTTCAGTAGATGCCCCGATTACCTACCACAAAAAACAAGTATTAGGGATAAAATTTACCGAAGCCAAAAGTATTGAGAACTTATATAAATTAATTTGGTGATTAATTTCCTCCTTGGTGTGTGTGTGTGTGTATGTATACCTTGTAATTGACGGCATTAAAGTCGTCTATAAGATATTGCAATGCCTCGCTATATCGGCACTTCCCATATTCATAGCTAGCATGAGCAAGCTACAACAGTAAATAATATCCTCAGAAATGTTGACGGAAATGAATAATAAGCACACTGAAAGAGTAGAAAATTCTTGTCCATATCCGATTTAGTTATACATCAATATTAATGAGTACATTTTACTTATAATCGTGTAAGATTATTGTGTATTTTAGGGAGACCTAGAAACCAATCAATTTCATAATAAATGCAATAATAATTAGCAGGGCGTGGTCAAATTGGGGACGAACTTGAATTTTTTAAAGAAGAACAAGGTTCCACAATAGACAACAATTAGTTACAAAAACAATTACCGAAAGTGCTTTGTGCATTCTTTGTTGTTTTTTCTTGTGCGTCTCAGAAGTAAACCTATATATATGGCAAAAAAAAAACACAAAAGAATAAATATGAGTTGGTCTATATATACACATATATAAATTAAACTGTGGAGAATATATAATTTAGAGAAAGATGATGAGCCTGCCTGGATTTCACGAAGGCTAGTAGGTCTTCTGCTTCGGCATCTTTGTTCATATATGCTAAGACCCACAATATCAAGATATCCAAGAACGACTCTCGTTTCCAAATAGACTAAGCAATGATCAATGTCATATATCAGAATTCAGAAAAAAGAATTCGGAGTGTTGAATGACCACCTCATCTAAAACCTTAACCTATTAGAGAGAAAGAGTCATTATATATTTATTTAGACTCTTCAACATAGAGTTTAAAGCATGCACTCACGTGAAGATCAATATTCATGAGAGATTGAATTAGATCATCGAGATGTTTTTTCAACGAACAAGGGTCGAAGCCTCGTAGAGCTTTTTGATAACCAGCACGTATATGCACACGTAGTAATAGACCAATGGCATTCAAGTATACCTACATTAGGCATATTATCATAATTAGACAAAATATGTTAAATCAAAGCAGCTGAATATATCGTTTATTAGGATATATATATATATATATAAATTAATTAATCATACAAGATATATAATATACCTTCCCTCGCATAGCATCGGGTTTTTCTAGTTCTTTCCAGATGTAATGCTCATGAATTACCCATACTTTCCACATAGGAGCATAGCCTTCCAAGTAACATAGACACACATGCCACCAATTGTGTGTATACCTAATTCATCCATGGAAATTAATTAAAGATAAAATTAAACAACTACTGACTGTTCTATATAATTAATCATATATATATATATATGCGGCGTGTGTGTGTGTGTGAGAGAGAGAGAGAGTACATGAAAGATTGTAAAGCATTCCATGATGTTGAACACTGGAGCATGAAGTTGACTGCTTTTTCGAATTGAGTAGTAAACTGGTAAGTATGGCAAAGCTGCATATGTATATGAGATGGAAAATTAAATTAACCACAAGAATCAGACAAGGGTACGCACAAGTACTAATTATAAATGAATCTAATTAATGATGAGTTGAAAAGATTAATTATAGAATTAAGAGGGCAAATTAATTAGTTAATTATTTATGAACTCACTGCATGATGTGTGGCAGCGTCTTCGGGGTTGATCTTAAATGCCTTTAATCCAACTTTTTCTGCCTTTTCCAGATTATCCTTACCACCAACCTCTTGTAAAGCAAATGCATGCACGCCGTGAATATAATTCGCACCCTCATTTTGTTTCACAACCTCGGTTTGGTTATGTGTGTGTGTGTGCCGTTGGTTAATTAAATTAATTTGGAATATAATACAAAGACGAATCTGATAATTAAATTAGCATGAAATCAAGAAATTAGTTACCTCTTCCACAAGGTCCAGAAATGTTTTCGTGTCACCCATATAAAAGAAGAGCACTTGAGCTCTCTTTAGTGACAGAATGTCTTTAGGATATGTTTGCAGAAGCTGCAATAAATCAATACACACAAACTTGCATTATAATACCCAGAAGTTTCCTAAACCAGAGATCAATACACATCAAAGATATGGTATAAATATATAAGCTCAAACATGCAATTAGGTAGAACTTTGAAAATAAACACCACATACCGAGCAATAGTCTGTGTGTGTAGTTAGTGTGTGTGTGTGTGTACTGTACTAAATTGCCAAAAGTCTTGTAATTTAAAAGTTAAAACTAAGCCTAAGAAAGATCACAAAACTAATCACCGTCTTATGGCGCTCCACGCTCTTATCATCATCATCCTCTGTAATTACAATATCAACAGCTTCAAGCACTGCCTTCTCGTATGGTGTTGCATTTCCCTGTCCAAAGTCACAAACACAGACTAAAATTTATAAGAGAAACCAAAGAAACAGGAGATGTTGAAATAAAACAACTTATGACATACATGCAGACGAAACCAAAATGAAAACGTAGATTACGCTAATTAATTAATTATTGGAAAACGATACCTGATGAAACTTGGCAGCTTCAATGTACTTAGAAGCAAGGGAGCGATCACGGCCGCGTGCAACATAGGCAGCCAAAGTGTTGGCGAGAACACACTTCGTATCATATTTTGGGGCGTCGAATATGTAGTTGTTGTGCCTCCCATTACTAAGTACCTAATAACCCAAGGAAAGAAAGCAAGTTCATTCATTTCAACTACAAATACACACGCACACATTGATATCTTTGAAGAAATCCAAAGTTGTAAATTAATGTACGTACCTGGTGAGCATAATCGTTAATGGCAGATATGCAAGGGACTGAGGAAGTCTTGACTTCATCACCCCAGCACACAGTTAATATATCTCGTCTGTCTTCCATCGATTTTCGAAGAAGCCGTTCAGTCTCATTATCATCAGTACTCTTGGCAATGGAACTATTCACAGCTTCAAACACTTCCTCCTCATATGCTGTTGCATGTTCCTGCCCAAAATTACAAAGCACAAAGTAAAACTATGATTTAGGACATAGGAATTACCCAAAAAAAGAAGAAACTGTAGATATTGAAATTTAAGAACCTGGGACACATTTAGTTGTCACACATACATAACCAAAACTAATGGATATAGGAAAATGATACCAGATGAGACTTGGCGACATTAATGTACATAAGAGCGCGGGGGCGATCACGACTGTGTACGACATAGGCAGCCAAAGTGTTGCCAAGAACACACTGTGGATCATAATATGGAGCGTCGAAGATGCGTTCCTTATTCCACCCATTACTAAGCACCTTGGAGAAAAGATAAAAAAAAAAAACCAAATAAACCAACAAATTCATTCATTCATTTCACGTATACTAGCAGAAAGCACATAGGTTGCATATAAAAGTATATGCTGCACAATAAGGTCAGAAGCGATTTATTTCACAAATGCTATATGCTAGACGGAAAATTCTTGTCCAAATCCGATTTAGCCGCACCCAACTAATCATATAACAAATGTTAATATATTTGTCTTGTGATTGGTCACTCTCCCTAAACTATACACCAATAACATGGCAAGTGTAAAACACTCATCACCTGATTAGTCATGATGTGGCCGAACCCGGTACGGATAAGAATTTTCCATGCTAGACAATAAGGTAAGAAGCAATTTATTTCACAAATGCACTATCATTAAATTTAGAACTTGCTTGTGATTCATAAAAAGCATTTGATGCCAAAATTCATATAAATAAATAATTTTTAAATTTTAAAATAATAGAGATATTCATACTTTCTAAATATTACAAAAGTTAATGTCCAAGAGAAATATTATTAAAAAGAATAATATTCTTGAACTTTTTCTCATGATTTCCTTGAATATGGAAGGGAGCATGACACTGTCTCTTTCCTATTTTTTGCTTTTAGTAATATTGTTATTATATTAGCATATTTGAAAATTGAATTGAAAAAAAGTAGAAGTCTCGTCCTCACATTCTCATCAAGTTTTTTTTTGTTTTGTCTTAATTTTTCTAATTTAGTACTAATTTCAATATACACTTAAATTCGTTTGAGAGATTCCTACTAGGTAAAGTTGTAATTAATGAGTCAAGCTTGAAAATAATAATGAATATATATCACTTCAACATTTTTAGAATATACAAATAGGATCGCAATGGATCACGATGGTACTTGGAAAAGAAGTTTAGAAGTCAAGCTGGATTCGAGGCGACTTTCATGTTTTAATTTTGGGAACCACACCAACCATGAGCTCATTTAAGAAAGGGTATATATTTTCTATTAGATATATATATTATAACAAATTATGTATATAGTATATATATAAAGTAAATATATTAAATTGCTAAATAATTTATAATTTCAACATATATAAAGAGAAAATATGTGTTTAAATTTTTGAACATTCAAACACTAAAATACACACGTACAAGTTTATAAATAATTAAGATATTAGTAATATTGTTATCTTTTTTATTTTAAAAAAGTTATAGCAACATGATTATATATATATATATATATATTTAAAGGGCCCAATATATTGTGTCTAGATCCCTAATTAGGGTATATATCTTGAATCCCACAAATACTTATCGGTCGGTTCTTAGATTCTCACAAATCGTCCTGATTCTCATTGTAATATGTGAACTTGATTCCATACTCAAGTTCAATTGATTTGATTCGTAAGTTACTCAAGCTCAAACTCAACATCACTATATTGATTATTTTGCCTAAATTTATAATAAATTCACCGAATTCAAGATCAAATTTATAAATAACAGAGTCTAAAAATTATATAAAAACTATAAATATTATTGATTAGTTCAATATTTTTGTTATTATATATAATACTATCTTAAAATTTTATATTATAATTTAAAATTGTTAATACGATTAATAAAATAAATTATTATTATGATAACATAAATTGAATATTAATTATCATTCACATTGTTTTTACGAATATCACTATTGCTATCATTATTATTACTATTAAATATAATCTTACACAAAAAAATAAAAGAATAATAATGGTAATATGAGAAAAAAAAGAATTTATAAGTCAATCCACAAATTTTTCAAAATTTTTATTTCAATTTGAACTGACTTTAAAATAGTTTAAACTTAAGCTAGAAGTTGAGGCGAGCATCACTTGAATTAGCTCATTAAAATTTTTTGAATTTGTTTTCACCTCTACCATCAAGTCCATAAATAATTGTTTTGAAATTTAGAAGCTTATCATAAATAATGGAGTATATATCAATTAATTGATCCATTATTTATAATAGCTTTCTAAATTACAAAATAATTAATTTCAGTAATATTTTTTTCCCCAGAAGAAATGGTCTGAATTTCTACGAATTTTTATAGGTTTATCTTTATCTTTTTCTAGCCTCAAAAATTTGATCAATATCTTACTGCAACATTGTCCTTTATATACACGCACTGCGTTTAAATTATAAATTAATATTATTATATAATGTGTAAAAATAATATGTACTCTAATTATCACAATAGACACTCGTGAATATATATATATATATATATATAAATATATCAATGATTTTTATTCATATAAGTACAATAAATATGTGCAAGGTCATTATAACTTTTGTTTTTTTCTAGTGTATTAGTTGCCTCTTAATAATAATAATATTATTATTATTAATGTTTGTTGAAAGACCAATGTGAAAGAATATGCAAATAATTATCAGATGACCCTTGAATTCCATTTTTTTCCACCACCTTATTTGCATCAATCAATTTAGTCGCTCCGTGCTGACGTTAGTTATCAAGAGGGTGTTTGGCTAAACTTATTTGAAACATCTTATAAGTTCCTACATCTTATAAGATGTCTTAGAAGCTTATAAAATGTTGAATCTTATTTTAAAAATAAGCTATCAATTTGTTTGGATAATTAAGATGGTGTGGAAGTTATAAGATGTTAGTAATGACAAAATTATAATTAATTTGATTGAAAATATAGAGTTTGGTAGGATCTTAAAAAATAAGTTAGCTATTCCTTATTTTTTAAAAAAGACCTTATAAGTTCCTAAGCATCTTATTTTAGGAGCTTATGAGCTCCTTCTCCTAAAATTTTTCCTAAAATTTGGCCAAACACTCCATCACATCTTATAAGATGTTTTAAGTAGCTTATAAGTTTAGTCAAACACCCTCTAATTATGATTAATATAAGCTATGTATACATTAAGTAAAGGGCATTATTGTCATTTTACAATGGAGAAACACTTTCATGATTCATACTTTTATAATAGTATAATATAATATAATATAATAAATATAGATATGGATTTGTATATACACACACATATATATCATTGAAGAAATCAAAGAGTTATAAATTAATGTACCTGGTGAACGCAATCGTTAATAGCAGATATGCAAGGGATTGAGCATGTCCTGACTTCTTTACCCCAGCACACAAATTTCTTCTCTCCCTCCATCGATCCTCCAAGAAATTAACCGTTGAGTTTTCGTGTGAAGTGTATAGCGCTATAATTGCTTTTGGTGAGTTTGGTTTAAGTTTTTGGGGGTATTTATAGCCATGGAAATGAGCCTCCTGGCCCAGCATGCATGGCTCTAATAAAATAAAAGGCCTCTTTTTGTTGTTTTAATAATGTTTCCTGGTACTAGTTTTCTGCTGCTTTGGCAACATGTTAATAAATGATTGGAGTTTGTATTTTTCTTTTTTTTTAGAAGTATAATTTGTAGTTAATTGAAGGCATGATATAGTACTATTACTTTAGTAGTACGGTCGGTGAGGCAGGTGGGGTACGTGGTGGGATACTTGGGTAAATTCTTGTCGATCCCTAATCCGACCATGGCAAAATTAATCACATATCAAATATTTTATATTTATTGTGTTATTGGTGTATAATTTAGAGAGAGTTACTAATTTCATGGAAGTGTGACAAAATTATAGGAAAAATTACACTGACCACCCCTGAGGTTTGATTGATTTACGAAAAACCCCATACTTTTTCAAAAATTACTAAAAATCCCTTAAGGTTTCAAAAATATTACAAACTTATTCGAATTTTCGAAAATATCCCTTCCCCTTTTTTGGGTGTTTTAGATTGACCATCCTGAGATTAGGATAATTTATAAAACAACCCCCTGTAGTTTCAAAAATTACCAAAAATCCTCTGAGGTTATACTAATATTACAACTAGCACCTACTTAAGTTGACTTATCAACAATATTAATTCTTTTTTTTCCCTCTGTAATATTGTTATCATAAAATTTTAATTTAATATATTTGGAAAAAAAAAATATGATTACTTATTCAAATAAATATTCCGAATTTTCAAAAAATATGATTACTTATTCAAATAAATTCAGAATATTTATTTGAATAAATAATCACATTTTTTTTTCAAATCTATTACATAAAAATTTTATGATAATAATATTACAGAGGGGGAAAAAAAGTTTAATATTGTTAATAAGTCAACCTAAGTAGGTGCTAGTTGTAATATTGGTATAACTTCGGGGGGATTTTGGTAATTTTTGAAACCATAGGGGGTTTTTCGTAAATTAACCAAATCTCAGGGTGGTCAGTGTAAATCACCCAAAAAAAGGGGAAGGGGTATTTTCGAAAATTTGAATAAGTTTGTAATATTTTTGAAACCTTAGGGGGTTTTTGGTAATTTTTGAAAAAGTAGGGGGTTTTTGGTAAATTAGCCAAACCTCAAGGGTAGTCAGTGTAATTCGCCCCAAAATTATATTAGTAAATGTTCACTTCCATAAACAGAAATTTTACGTCTGATGGGATGAGGTGCTAGATCCTCTAAACAATGTATAAGGTTCGAATGATGGATTAGGGTTTGAATTCTAAATTTGTGAATGAATCAATTAAATTGAGAGAGTCACCCATATAATGGGTCTCTAGCTCCTCTATAGTACTCGATCTGAATTAATCGATCAATGAGATGGAATCGGGTGGCGTAAAAAATGAATAAATAAATAAATAAATAGAAGCTTTACATGTTATATTAAAAATAAATAAAATTATTCTTTGGTAGGAAAATCTAGGGGAAAATAAATCTGGTAGAAACAAAATTTTTAAGAAAACGATGAATAAAATTTTTAAGAAAGTAAGTCTTGAATTACTGATAAAAAAATATAACATAAGCAAATACAATTAAGAAAAAGGAATTATGATTTATAAAAGCTTAACTAATAGAAACATAGTAGAACTTCAGTTGCTTCGCTACAAAGAAGAATAATAATATTATTAGTGATAAAATATAAAAATGGTAAATATAAATGTCATTAGTCATTACCAATGTTATTATGCATCAAGTGACAATATTTATTATTTTGTTACTAACACTACAAAAAAAAGAGTACTATTAATGACAATATACAACGGTGGTTAATTACCAAAAAGTTATTATCAATAATCATATTAAGTGATGATATTTTCTATCTTGTCATTAATTAAGTTTATTCAGTGACAATAACTTTTATGTAGTTACAATATCACTAAATGGTAACAATAATTAATATTTAGGTTATTATTATTAACAATTATTGACACTCTATAGTGACAAGTTGGTAACAAAAAAAAAAAAAATTATCACTAGACAAGATTTCATTGACACTAATTATCAATTTGAAAACTTAATTAGACACTCTGTTGTCATTATTGACATTGTATTTGCCATAAAATAACAATTTTTTTATCAGTAAATATATCTAATTATTGACAATTTTTTCATTATCATTTGTTATATTGTTATCAATTTATTTAATTTCTTCTAGTGTAATTAAATTTATTTAGTGACAATAAATTTTATTATTTTTTGCACGCTATGGCTCAACAGGAATGAGAATTAACTTTTTATTTGTTGCTAATATTGATAATTAGTGACATCCCATTGTAACAATTCACGCCGGAGGGAAGTGTACTTAGTAATTACCAATAATGACAACTTGAACGTTAAATGTTTTTACTCTTGATGCTATGAAAATTATTTTTTGAAAAATTATTTTTTATCACTAAATGCATATAATTTGTGAGAAGCCTAGCTCCATCCCTAATTGATGTTTTTCTTTTCTTTTAGTAATTTTCAAATTTACAGAATAAAATTGAAGGGAAAATTTTAATTTATCTTTTCTATAATTTCAAAAAACGAGACCATATATTCAATAATTACATTATTTCACCATATTTTTAATATCGATTTCCACATTGATGCTATCCTTGCACATAGACGCAGATTCAACGAAATAAACTATGACCAATGAGACAAACAGAATCGTCGGTGATCATCATTGACCCGTTCCAATGAAACAAAAGAAGATCTGTGCTTATATTTATGTCTATATTATCTAAATTTATATTATTATATTTATAAAAATATGAACATCTTGAAATTCTTTACGTTAAAAAAATATACCTCTTATATTTCCACGATCAATATAAATGCAACAATAAAAAAGGGTCATAGTCTGATTTTTACTTCTTGTACAATTCGAATATATACAACATAAAGTTTAAATGAATTAAATTTCATTAAGTTAAACTAAATTTCAGAAGTTGTACACTCCCTCTGTGACACAATAGATATCGTTTAAAAAAATTTATTTTTTGTCCAATAATATATATTTTTCTCACATTTTAAATGGGAATGTATTAGGTTTTTCTTAATAAGCTCTTAAACTCTAATTTTATTTTTTGTAAATTCTTAAAAAAAAATTCAAACGACTCATTAATTGTGAAGTATTTTAGTCAAGTTAATTTATAATTAATATTGTTAGTTTATTTTATTAATTTTTATAGAATAATATTAAACAACATTTATTATGAGATAGAATAAATAATATTTTTATGCAGTCATTTATTCGAGATTAGTCTGATTGTGAAAGGTGTGTATGGTAAGATATTAAAGGATATCTTATTGTAGGTAGATCAGGATAATGTATTTTCCAAGATCCCCCCATGCGCTGTACAGGCACTAACAACGGAGGCATCTCTATTATATGTGCCAGCATGATCTCAGGCATAGAAATATAAGATCTGCTAAGTTAAAATATTTACCAGAACATAAACGTGATGAAGCCTTTCTGGCCATATTGTTTATGTCCGTGTAATTGAGTCCACATGTACCAGACACACACACACACACACACACATATATATATATATAATATACCATTACAATTCGTTTGGATAGCTTCTTTTAGAGAAAAATGCTTACTTTTTAAAAAAACGCTTTAAACCAAAAAAAAAAAAAATATTTGGATGGACTTTTAAAAAAAGGTCAAAAAAAGATTTTTTTTAGAAGTTATTTAGAGCAGTTTCAAATAAAAAAAATATTTTCAAATATTTTTAATTATTATATCTAAATATAAAATTATTTAATTTAAAAAGAAAGCTTTATTAAAAAAACAACGCTGAAAAAAACCCTCTTTTTAAGCTTATCCAAATACGTCCTTAATAAAGTATTCGGGGATCAAAATAGTCACCTTGATGTTTTCGGTGTCTTGCGTCTTTTGTCCTTAGTGTTTCACTTGTTTTCTCTTCACTCTCGTCTCCCAACTGATTAGCGTATTTTTACTCTGTCTACATTGTTTATTTTAGAGGTGGTAATTAGACAGATCGGATTAGATTTGAATTGAGTTAAAAATGAATTGGATTATAGATGAGTTTCAAAAAATGGGTTAGAGATTGGTTGAGTTGTAAATGGGTTGCAGTTGGATTATAGATGTGTTTGAAATGGTTATTAATTGGTTCAATGTATCATTCTTATATGTTTAATTAAAATTAAAAAAATAAAAATTACCAATTCCTACACTTTTTAGATGGTTCTAAAATACTACAATGAATTACAATTAAAAAAAAAATAAATATTTTTTTATTTATGGGGTAATCCGTTTAGGATCCAACATGAACCAATTACCAATCCATTGTCAATCCAACTAGAACCCAATATCAACACTAACCACATCAAATCCAACCCAACCCAACCCATTTTAAAATATGTTGGATTCAATCCAACCCAAAACCATACGGGTTGAAAACCATTTTGCCACTCCTAGTTTTTCTTATCTACAATTTTTTCTCCTCAATCATTTTCTATCAGCTACATTTATACTATTAATAAAGAGTTTAGGGAGTCTAATAATCACTTTGATCTCTTTTGGTAGTTATTAGATCTCCTAAACTATTTATTAATAGTATCGA
>JAOWBU010000044.1:0-75000 GCA_026212405.1 Petrea volubilis
TTAATGGGCTTGAGCAAACAATTTTTATTTCTCCAAGTATGGTAAAAATTTAGCTAAATATATCAAAGATATGATAATCAATTAATTGTTATTGGTAAAAAAAGAAAAAAGAAAAAGATATGACAATAGTGTAGATTTTTTTTTTGATAATTACAATAGTACTGTAGATTTACAACTATTCAAGTAGGCCTAGAGTACATGTCACTATGTTCAAACTTAATTAATGTGACATAATTAAAATATTGTTATTGTCAATAGCCTACCAGCTTCATAATCTTACTTTATGTAATTACCTCAAGAATTTACCTTTTTAAACATACATATGAATTCCTTCCAAACTATTATAATTAATTGAAATACATTACAAAAATTGTTTATTGCATCATTCACTCTTTCTAGAATATATATATATATATATATGTGTGTGTGTGTGTGTGTGTGTGTGTGTGGGGGCATAAATAATTAGTAGCTTCCTTTGTTGTTTCACTTTCTAATTTTTTTTTTTAAATCACTTATTTGAAATCTTAATTTCATATTAAATATATGAAAAATTTTAAGTAACTTAAGCTCTGAATGATACAAATGAAAAGTAGTGATATTTTTTATTCTTGACTAGTTCGGATCTTCTATTATATAATCGTGTTACATCTTCTGTTACACGCATCTATACACGTCACGTGTATTGGTGATTGATCAAGATAAGAAAAGAGAAAAATTGATGATACGGAAACAATATAAAGATTGTCTTTCTTTATCTTGACCGCTCACCAATATATGTAGCGTGTATTGATGAGTATAACAGAAGATGTAATATTACTATGCAACAGAAGATCTAAACTGATTCTTGAGTCAACATCTATCAACATCTTATCAATTAAAGCAAATAAGAGTCAATTAGCTTTGTCTCAATGCTAGATGGGGGCTTATTGATTGAAAAAAAGCCAATAGTTCGAATACCACGAATATGGTCTGTATATTTGTATACCAAACAGCAGCTTGTCTTTATTGAACAACAATAATTTGTACTAGATAATTGTTGAATTTGGCATCATACTTTGCTCTTAGTTTGATATATTTATGTAATTAATCAATACTTATTTTGTGCTGATTTATTTATTTATTTTCATTGATAGTGTTGAATGTTAGTAAATATAGATTAACTCAAAACAAAATAAAAATTTAAAAGTATTAAAGTGCAAATCGAAATTTGAACGAATCATTTTGCCATAGAAAATATTATTCAAGTGAAGGGTTTCGTCGAAAACTTAACGAAGGATAGTAGAAACTAAATCATTCTAATCCCTAATTTACAACATTAATTATGTTACCTACCCAATATAATATAACATCCTACAAAATCTTTAACTAAACAAGATCATTTATATACATTTAGCTAAGCATTCTTAATCTCAACAATTGAAAATCATTAACCCCTTCCCACGGGTGTTTCTTCCACGAACCAGGTGTTTACACCCTGCGGTCCAAATTCAATCACGTGTTATATATTGAATTTTTTATAAAATACATATAACACGTGACTTAATCTGAACCGCAAAGTGCATAAGTGGGAATCCATACACTCGATTCATATAAAATTTTTCCCCTTCTCACCCTATCCCCAACCAGCCCTTCCTCAAAAAAGAAATAGCAAAAACTAAGTTAACAAGAAAAGCTAAAAGAAGAAGAAAAATAAGATAGTTTTTTGTTTTTCTCCTGCCAATTAGGTCAACTGATCCTTCCACAGTTTGAAAATAATAAAAAAGCATGAAAATTATTAGTAAAAGTAGTCAATCATGTTCAATTCCCGGAAATGAAAAAGAGAGAGAAAAAAAAATCTAAGCGTGGAGATTTGGGATTGAGACTTGAGAGTACTAGTTAATGGGTGTGTACGTGTATATAGGTCCCATTAACATAGAAATGAGAGAGAAAAGATAGACAAAAAGTCTAATCTTGAAAAAGAAAATGCTAATTAAATCGAACGGCTGATATTGTTTCCCTGGGAAAAAGCCGCGGAAACACGGAGCCGCTCGAACCCAGAGTTTGGAAGCAGATATTCCCTTCCCATCCTCAAATATCACATCACTTTACAACAAGGCTGCGTTTGGATTTATATTTTGCTAAGATCATTTTTAGCTTTTCTGATCTTGTTTTGATATTGTTTTAAGTATCTATTTTCTCTCGCTCTCTAAATTCTCTCACTATTATTCCAAATGTCCTCATTCATTTTTTTCGAATATTTGCCACTAATTCTTCTTCCTTTTTTTTCTTTCCCTTTGTGACACTTGTAGAGATACATGGTGGGTCAATTTTAAAAAGTATATTAAAAGTGCGACACAATTTAAATCATTTGCGATGCCTCGAAATAAAATTTTCACTGCAACAAAGAACCATGGGCGTCTTTTCATCCTTGGTGCCAAACACGCCCTTGAAACTAAACCCAACCACGGTTACTTTTCCCAATTCTCCCCTTAACCCTAATCCAAGCACACACTTCACCCACTAAACCACTACTCCTATAATTAGCGCCAACCTCACTTCCTCTGTCCTCTCTCGCTCGCTCGCTCTCTCTCTCTCTGTTCCTTTTCCTTTGAGTTCAAGAAATCCCAAAGGAAAAAGAAAAGTGAAAGGGAGAAAATATCTAGAATCAAAACCATTTTTGTTTTCATTTCATTTTATTTCCTCCAAAGATGAGCTGCAATGGCTGCAGAGTTCTGAGACGAGGATGCAGCGAGCGATGCATCCTAAGGCCGTGTTTGGAATGGATCGAAACCCCTCAAGCCCAAGGCCACGCCACCCTCTTCGTCTCCAAATTCTTCGGCCGCAGCGACCTCATATCCTTCATCTCCGCCGTGCCGGAAAACAAAAGACCAGGTTCAAAATCAAATGACAAAATCAATTTAAAAAAAAAAAACAAAATAAGAAACCCAGATGCATAAATGATAAATCTCTATTCTGCATGTTGATTTTTTTTTAATTTTGTTTTGCTAGCGTTGTTTCAATCGCTGTTGTTTGAGGCGTGCGGGAGGACGGTGAACCCGGTGAACGGGGCGGTCGGGCTGCTGTCCACCGGCAACTGGCACATCTGCCAGGCGGCGGTGGAGACGGTGCTCTCCGGCGGCTCCCTTCGGCCGATGTATCCGCGGCCGAACGCCGCCGATCAAGAATCGGCGGCGGTCGTTCATGGGCCCATCGGCGTGTACATCGGAGAATATTCCGGCGGGAGGCTGAGCTGCATGGAGAATACGGCGTCGTTCGGGTCGGGGATATCAGAGGTTTCGCCGGAGTTTGGTAGGAGTGAGAAGAAAAGGGTCAAAAATGTTGGTAGCAAAGAGCCAAAACTACTCAACCTTTTTGGTTAATCATGAGAGAGAGTGAACAGGAGCTGTTCATTTTTGGTGGGTTAGGGGGACTGACTTTTTGGAAACTCAGTGAAGGAAAATTGAAATGTAATGATCTGAGTTTTAGGTACTATTTTGTAATTTTGAGAGTGTACTATTTTGTTCAATAAAAACAAAAAACTATGAACAAATTTGAGTTTTAATTTTCTTGTTACATTTCTGAAATATTTGGTTTCGGGCTTCAATTATAAAATGTGAAATTTCAATTGTGTGTAGGGTCCCAAGCAGTGAGAAATTTTATTTCAGACCCGGTTTGGTCGAGTACAACCAATCATACAGTAAGTATTAATATATTTGTTATATGATTGATCATTTTTTCTAAATTATATACTAATCACATGGCGAAGTGCTTTATATTCCCTATGTAATTAGTTTTGGTGTGGCCGAACTCAGTGCCTCTAAGAAGAGCTCCTTATAGGCCTCTTTGATGGATTTGAAATTCAAGACGCATTTGTGCCAGTGATTGAAAATATAAGTCATGACAAATTAAACAATCTTATACATGTAGTTGAAAGAGCTAAAATACAACAAATAAGAAAATCAAACATGTCAATGTTTTTTTTTATTTACAACAAAATTCCCACGTGATTATAGTTATATATTAACAATATTTGTATTTTCGAGTATAAATTACAGTGATATGTCCTTTCTTTATAAATAAAGAAACATCCGTATGAAAACCCAATTTAAAATAATGTAATTGTGAACATAGGAATGGTTGTAAAAATAATGAACTTTTACTTATTGCTCCATGTGAAGAGACAACCTTGCACCTTCGTATATGAGGTACTTGGTTTTATATAAATTTATTTTAAGGTTGGTTGACCATTGATGGGGCTATATTTATAAGTCATAAGCTAAGTAGTAGTACTTTTTTGAAGATGTATTTATAGGACAACATTGGAATGTGCAGTAATTTGAGATATGTTGAAGGTAAGTGATGTATTCTATGGCAGAGTGGTGGGCTGTTGCGTGCAATAATATTCTCTCTCGTCACACAATGTGCTTCATTTTCACACTTGACACATTTGACCATGGAGTAGGCCGAATGTCTCAATGCGTGTAAATATATGTATATAATATATATCTGTATGCGTGCGTGTGTATGTGTGGAGAGGGAGAGGATGAACATTTGTAGGACTAGTATTAATGCACTGAATCTCTTCAAAGCTCTCAAGTTAAACGTGTAATGCTCGATTCCATATCAAGGAATTAATAAAAAATTGATTTCTTCATAATTTTGGTCAAAGAATTTAAAAGTATCAATTGAATATCTTTGTTGTAAAAGCTATTCATAATCCATTTTCAAAGTGAATTCGATGAGTGCAGAAGCAACACACACATCTAACAAACTCGTGAGCTTAGAGCGTGACAAAACGTGATTGGGCAAAAGTAAAACTAAGATGGATGACCCCCCCCCCCCCCCCCCCCCGGCCCAATACGTGACAAAATATACTTGGGTGGGAGTAGTATTAGGATGAATAACCTCTTGTAAAGTTCTGATGTTGCACTCGTTAAGAAAAAGAAGAAAAGGAGGGCAAAAAAGGGTGTGTATTTGGCCATACCAAGGTCATATTCTACATCTAATTTAATGGATAAAATATCTTCCTATTGGTTCAAGTGTTCAACTTGAGCTTCAATTCAATAGCGGCTACTCAAACTGGCCTCATTGAATGGTTAAAATTACTTATTGAGCATCGATTAATGTAACTGAAGATGTATTATGAAAGAGGAAAAATTCTTATATGGACGGGATGTTTGAGCTCCACCCATACATCCAATAGTTCATATATAGCTATGTACATGTATTTATTAAAAAATAATAATATATAATATATGGTTAAATTTGGAACGTTGGGTGTATACACCCGATCCATAGAAGACTTTCCCATTGAAGAGTAATAAAACATCTGAATTGCCTCAACCTACAAAATATGAAAATTCTGATACAAACATTGAAATTAGGTCACATATTACTACAGAAACCAATTATACCACAAAACAGTAAATGCTTCAAAATTTTAAAATGTTTAACATTAGATTAGGCATTTCAAATTGCTCATGTGACTGTGTAAATCTCATTACTTCAACTTGAGTTCTCGCCACGCATTTGTCATAGATATTTTACTAATTATATGCTCTCCAACTAAATAGCGTTACACTTTTAGAACTAATATTTGAGCAAGTTCTCCAAGATATCTAATATTATAATCAATTATTAAAATAAAATATAACATATCGAGAAAAGATAATTATTACTTTATCCTTATTTTATAATGTGTTAGTGGATGTGCGGTGATTAAACTGAGCTTAGGCTTAGCGTGTTTTGGTGAAAAATACATTTTGTAGCGACTAAATTTTCTTAATTAGAATAGTCACGTCAAATTTTTTTAATCTAGCCTTTTATGATTAAAAAAAAAAATCCCTCAATGTGAAACAAATGACTAAATTTACAACTACCCTTGTTGCAAGAGTATGTGTGTATACTTTTTAAACAACATCAATTGTTTTTATAAAAATTAAAAATAATAAAACGAACACCATGAAATGTGGTACCAAGTACGGACTATTAGTTTTTTAATAGCTTATTATTATTTTTAATTAATTATGAAGACTGGGGGGGGTTTGAAAAGGGTTGACAGAGAGGGTGCAATCCACGTCACCGGGTCCCACCAAACTCCCCTCGTCCACAAGCATTGGGATCCACGTCATCACACTCTCTTTCTTCGTTATAATAATTAAAAGAAATTGTTCTTCGAATGGGACAAATTTATTCTATGCATTTAATTATTATTTTCATAATTATTTTAGGTAAAAAAAAAAAAAAAAGGAAAAGTGAAAAAGCTAGTGGCGATGGGGATCTGCTTTAAGGTTGCGTTTCGCCGCATATGCGGGCGGGGTAGGTCCGTCCAATGTATAGTCGGTGTGCCACTTATCTTTCTTTCCCCAACTATACCGTACATACTCGTGACTTCTAGTTTTTAATAATTTATATTATAAGAGAATTCAAAATTAATTAATTTTTAATATGTTTATATTACTATCTCAAAATTAATGATTCAGAATTAGTTTCACGGAATTTTTGATGTAGAGCCAAGTTAGATCAAAATAAAGATCAAACTTGTGAATTTCGATAAAGTCTCCATAAGTTTTTAAAAACTGTTTTGATTCAAGTTGAATTTTGAATATGAATGCAAACAAGTCGAGCCAATCTTTGGCCTTTTTTTTTTCAGACTCAAGTCCAATGAGTCGGGAAAACGAGGGCTTGAGCTCAAGCTTGAGTATTATTTGAGCTCAAACCCGAGCATTGTTTGAGCTCAAGCCCGAGCATTGTTTGAGCTCAAATTTATGAATAGATTATAGGTTTGAATCCGAGCTCAACTCGAATTCACATATTTTAATTATTTTATTATGATCGAACATGGATTTGAGTTCAAAAATTAATGTATTATTTACAAATATATAAAAATAAAAAAAAAATAAAAAAAATCTCGAGTCTATAAAAAAGAATTACTTGGCTAGAAAATTTTATGAGATAGGCTCGAGCTCGACTCGCCTCGAATTGTTCGAATTCAAGATCGAACTTTATCAAGTTGGCTTGTTGGGTTCACGAGCAAACTCAATTCGTTTGCATCCCTCACTTTGAGATTAGATGAGCCTCTCCATGGTTGGTCAAGAAAGTTACATACACACGTGAGACAGAGCTTTGGATGAGGGGAAGCTGGGAGGTAGCCAACATGGGCTCTCCAATGCTGAAGTGCGGTCTATAAATATATATATATATAAATCTTGAAAAAAAACAATCACTTTAAAAGTCGAATGACTTGAATGTGTGTTACCTCTCTAAATATGATTTTTGGGTTATTTATAATTTGGGATTTGTGAGGGTGCCAAATGCAAAATTCCATTATCTTGTTACCCTAATTTTTGGGTTATTTATCTTTTGTTAAATTTTTATTATATTGGTATTGAGCCCTTTTATGTAACTTTTGGGCTTAATGTATATTTTACCCATATCAAAATTATTGATGTAAACAAATGAGAAAAATATTTTTTTCCCCTAGAAGAATAGAATATTATTTTGAAATTTCTCAAAAGGGGAAGAATAGTCAATCTCTTTATTTCAGGAAAAATTAGCCCAGTTAATCAATATATATATATATATATATATATATATATATATATATGCCACAGAGCAAACACCACATCAATTAGTACTCTTTCTTCATAAAAACGTTGAAGGTTTGTTGGTTCAGTAAATTTAATTAAATGTTGGACTTTTAAATATCTTTTTTTTTATTAAACTAATACTGTTGTTCCTTAACAAAAATTAAGGTAATAATGTGATATCACTAAATCTCAATTGGTAGTTATAAACATTAAAACAAAAAAAGTTCATATTTTTTGAACTAATCTATGTATTACATTCCAATATCAATATAAGCATACATTGGGTTAATTTGAGACATATGAATAACTGTTCAATATTATTATACTATAATGACTTCCACTGTTTGTTTTAGTGGAATAGAAAAGTTATGGGGATATAACTTTATTATTTTTTTTTGACAAGTTGTGTTGCATATGTTTGGTTATCATTCTGAGAATATATTTCCATGTTGATTTCAAATATTGCTTTTACTTTTGATTTGATTTTAGTTACAGGTAACAAACATACTTGTCTATTCCTAACTTATCCTATAGTCATGTCTAATTATCAACTTTAATTTTTGTCATATCACCCATTAGCAACTCCATTTCCATAATTCTTTCCTCATAGAAATTAAAACTTGATTACAAGTGAGAAATGATTACAGGAAACACCCATGGTTGCTTTTACTTTTATTATGATTACAAATGAGAAATCACGAGTGTTACAACTTACAACTCCATAAGGTAGTCCAAATAGACCTGTCACAATTAAGAGTTCCCGCAATAAAATTGAAACAATATGTATAATAGGTCTTCATTACAAATTTACAATTACGCAAGCAATTAATACTAACTTTTTTCTTTTTTTATTTTCTCACAAGTTCCCTTTTCACCCTAATTTGACTACTTTTATAACATAATTTAGATAATTTAAAAAAAATGTTTAAGGATGTTCATAAAATAACTAAATGATAATATGCCCTGAACATTTTTACAATACCAAAATCTTGAAAAGAGTCATCAAAGATTGGTTAGAAAATTAGATATTTTGACATAACAGGAACATGAGATGTTACCTACTCAAATATATATACTGAAACAGTGTATGCATCATTAGAATAAACATGATAATGTCACAATTTACTTAAGTCTTCACAGCCATATGTATATACACATTTTCTTGCTTTGAGATTTGTATCTAATACTTCATGGAACTATCCAAAACTTGCTTACGAGGTAGGAATGCGTGTTGACTATGGAAGGAATAGAGAATGAAATCAAAACATATCATTCTTGACTGCTAACCTATGATGCACGCATAGATCAGAAACTCATAGGATAAGTTTTATACAATCTACAGAAGAATGCAAGAAGATCTCCTACCCTCTCTGCACACAAAAACTACACTAAGGAATTGCTTTTCTGCACATCTTGAATGAGATATATAGCACTCTCATGCGATCTCTACATAAAACCACTACACGGTACTTTTCAACCACCGAAGAGCAGTTATATTATGTTAGCGTTTCAGGTAAGCGAAAAAAGAATCAGCAAATTCACACTTTCTTCGTTAAGGTTGCTGGAACTTGCAAGAAATGGGCCCTCAGGCTACAATATCTCACCTGGCATGATAACTTGTGTTAGCATGTTTGACGGCAAAGAGTATCAACCAACAAGACTAGGGACACCACTGGCTTTGATATCAAAGTTCACGTCTGCCGCAAAGCAAAATAACTTTGAACACGATTTTACATGAAGTGCTCACCTGCAACGGTATGATAGTTGTTGACAAGAAATCCCTGAATTCGTCAAGTAAGCCACGCTCTCTTGCACTCAAATTAGAAAGTTCTGTCACAAGAAAGTTCCTTTGTTCCACCTATTGATGCAAAAAGTTTATTAGCAATTAAAGCCAATCGAGGAAAAGACAGATCATACAAACATTAGAAATATTTGTGTTAATCCACAAGGTAATTCGTAAAAGGGCTAAGAGCATGTTACCACAACAGCAAAAAAGTCAATTGATTAGGTTTCTTTTAAGCTGTATGAGATTCACTGCATCGGAACAGAAAATATTCCATTCGACTTTAGTCCAGGAGAACATTCAAGTATCATGAGGTTAAAACAGAACTTTAATTTGCCCTCACTATCACTGGTCTCACAGTACAGTAGCCTCTTATTCACAAAGTCATAAAAGTCCAGACCGCTACCACAACCCGGCACTTCTAAAATATATTTCCAGTTTATTGTTCTGCTGCTTATGTTCTCCCCCTTCTCAAAAAGTCATTGCTGAAGAAGAAAAATTTAAGAGATCACATAGATAATATTTCAGCTGCCTCAGCAACAAACTTAAGCTGATAAGATTCTCGTTCTTCTTTAACAAAAAAGCAAAAAACTGCATACATAAAATATAGATAATTAAAGTATTTTCAAGTGCCCTTTTGGTTTAAATGGCAGAACATTTAAGTCAAAGTTGCAAATATGTGATGTTTTATAGAGTGCCTAGTTCATTTCAATGATTCCAACCAGGATGCAGTGATAAATATGGCAAAAGTGATTACCAGTTTTGAGGATTACTAGTTTGATAGACTTTAAAGTGTACTACAGATATTTCCATACTGGAGCACTGCATCAATCTTAATGCATGTGGAGACAATCGTGAAGCCATAGAAGTACCAAAATAGGCAATCATTAAGTGGGATGACTTAATTTTGTCGCTTGGATTAGCAAAGATTATGATGATACTTACCAAAAATTATATACATCACTAAGAAACAAATAAAAAACGGGTTGATAAATTTGGGGGGAAACCTAACTTTACATATTATGAGAAGTAAAGGGGAATATGCCTTCAATAATTCACTTGAAAAATACTTCACCTTTGTTACCAATGAGCATATTGAAGATGACATTGCTTGCATAACGTCAACAGCAGAAGAAATGGCTTCTTGCACCTTTTGAACATCAGCCTGAACACGTATAAAAACAATGGAAAGGAGAGATTAGCTTCTTTTAGTTCTATAAAATGATAAAATGCCAACAATTCAATAACAGAATTTTATAGTTTCTAGAAAAAACACTAGAATACCCTTGCACCATCAACAACAGGTAGACGGACGGTGCTAGCTTCCAATCCTACAATAGCACCAGACAGCGAATTGCAGTGATCTCTTTCAATTAGGTCCCAGTTTTCCAAATGCAGCTCCTACATTCACAAAATACAGTGAACACTGAACAACAATTGATACAATTCTACTATAGTCTATATTTCATCTACATGCATGAGGCTTCAAGCGACCATCGGTCATACAATCTCATTACAGAAACTGCAGTAGATGCTGAGTTATTCTAAACACTTTCAAGGCAAAGATGATATGATAATTCCTGTACTATGTGAATTACTAGAAATATATGAATTTGACTCTAAACAAATCTTTACATTAACTAATTTTGATATATGTCCACCTGTGTTTTCTTCCAATTTTGTGATGGATAATCTTCAATTATGTTAAAAGTAGGGACTCGGGTTTAGGAAATATCTTGCCAAAAGCAGAATATTAAAAAATTGGACCAGAATTCAACAGGATTCCGAACCAACCAAAAGAATCTCAAAAGCAACTAAAATAATAAATAGACCTCTGAAATTAGACCAAAGAAAGGGCAATAGAAGAAAGAAATATTCTTACTTGTTCCTTTAGAATAGAATATATCTTCAAATTTTGTCTCAACAACTGTAGTTCAATTCTCTTGGACCTAACAGAATGCCGCAATTTTGAGGTTGACCCCCAAGCGTTGTAGAGGCTTCTCTGGTCAGGTGAAAAAGGGGTAGAGATTAGAAATATTTTCCGGAATACTATAAAGAAACCATATGAAGTACCCAATGAAAAAGAAGCCATCAACCAATCATCGAAAGAAAGGACACGTTTTAGCAGAAATCAGAAGTGACAAGATTGAGGCACCATCAATCAATAACCTTTGGTCAATTTAAGGTTAATTGTTGCATATCATTTCCTCACTGTTCTAAACCTGATGCCTAGGAACAAATGTAACTAAATGGTCTACGTATCTAATTCCAAATATATTGCTGAAATAAAATGAGTAATAGCAAATATTTCTTCTACACCATACAGTTTTCGTATTACATGCCACATTTGTCTCGGCAGCAAGGGAGATGAAATCTGAATGGGAAACCACTTGCTTAAAATCTAAATAGAAACTATAACTAGTAAAATACTGCTGGCAAGAAAAGCATCATCCTGTTCAGGTTAAAGTGTTGAACATCAAACATCAGCTTTTAATACTGAATCATCATTCCAGAAAACACATAATGCAAAATACAGAATCCGATTAGATTCTCCATCCCAGAAAGCTTATCATTAAAGTAATCTAATAAAGATGAAGGAGATTTTTGGAAATTTTTTGGGCTTAAAGCTTGGAAAAGTATCACTTGGTAACTCCTTGAGAATCTGATATAATCCAAAACTTGACCACTTCTCACATACTATAATTAATGCATGTGAAGCTGCAGATCCTACATGCTTTTCATCAAAAGTGTTCAATGTATCTTGTTTGACACCACTGTCTTGATGGGGTCTTCATATCTAAAGAAATAAAACTAAACTCAATTTCCAAATTGAGCCAACGTTAATACCATCTGCACAAATTATATTTTTCTCTCCTTTAACTATTACAGAGCCCAGCTACAGAAAAATGAACTATTAACTCTGCAAATAGGTAAATCCAGTTAATCCCTACAAAACTGGCTTACAGAATGATTCCTCCAGATAATGCATATTACAGTTAACAGCAGACACTAGCACAAGAGGGAAAAATTTTGAGCCTCTCTGCAACCATTTAAGAACCTTATATGTGGAGACAGTGACCTCCGATTCCCAGACTGGGTACAAATCATCAATGCCTTAATGGAGCTAGGCAGCGCCAACATAACAACACACATATATTTGAACCCAAAAAATATATTTCTTCATTATTAATCAACTACAACCTGAGGATTGATCCAGGAGGCTAAATTCGATGTGATTATTGTTAATTTGTTGAAATCAACTGAGCAGATACTGAGCCCCGCTATCTTTGGTAAAGGAGGAGCTGATTAATTCCAAACTCTTACAATTCCACCATTAAGCGAGGGCACTGAGGCCAGAAAGAAACAACTTAACTCTTCCCATTCAAGTTGCAGCTATCACTAGACCAAGTTGATGTTCCAGTTTCTGATTAACTTGTGCATCAGGTTGATTATTATATCCAACATTCACCGACGACATGCAAATAGCAAATCAGTATAACTAATCTGGACCCTGATGGGGTGCCAAAATAAAATAAAATAAAATAAAATAAAATATACCATACTTCCCATGAGACCATTGAGAAACTATATATATATATATATATATATATTTTAACTTTTTCCCTAAAGTCAGAAAAATTGAGGGGCTAGTTTGGTACCTCTGCTGCCTGTTTCTGTACTGACAAGACAGTCTCTACCCTTGCATTTGCCAGTCGCCACTGCAAATGCCGGTTATGGAGTAGTCTCAAGTCATGCGCATCAACAATTCGATTCTCACCCAACTTTCCTCTTCTCACATCAGCAGCAAAGCTCAACATTGACGGTGTACTGGACATGTTATTATCATTCATCAAATTACCTACACCGTTTCTGGTTCTTGTTGGACTAGCCATCCCCCTTAACAGAGCACCAGTTGGTGAAGTCAAGGCCTTGCTTGGCGAAGCCAACCTCACACCCCCTCGGACAGGTGACAATCCCTTGCATGGGAAAACTTTCCGAGGGGATGATACAGGACTATCATTTTGAAATTTCTTTGCAACAATTGGATTTGAAGGTGCTCCTTTTCTACTCAATCCATTACTTGATACAGGTGAAGCAGGATCTACCACTTTAAGTCCCCGGTTATTCATATCTTGCCAAAACCTCGCTGGTACAACAATCCCACGTGGCTCTCCTCTCGACCGAATCCCGGCACTCTCTGAGAAGACATACTCAGAGTCTGAATTCAAGTGATCAGATAAGCTCGATTGACCATCAAGATCATTAGCCTCTTTAACCTCGAAATTGTTGCTGCCAAGTGCATCAGCCGTACACTTTCTGAATTCCTCAATCTCACTCCCGGATCCATTCGATTCCCCTCTCTCAGCAATGTCGTCCAAACTCCGAGTCAAAAAGCTCGAGTTCTGCCCACGTAATCTACCCAGGCCAGCGGTTCTGCTGATCACTCGGCCTCAAATTCTCCCTGTCCCTCTCCCTTTGATTTCTCACCGGCGTCACACCTGCTTTCCTTCTCTCTGGCGTACCTTTCCTCAAACCTCCGGGAGTTCCCGCCAACATCGGGGCCGGCTTCACCTTATTCACCGGCAGCGAAAACGACTCGCCCTGAAACGACACTGATAAACTCCGAACCGACTTCGTCAGCATCCTCTCCGCGTGAGACGTCGTTGTCGCCGCCGCCGGCCGCCTCCTCTCTGCAGAAACTGCCCTCTCTTTAACAGAGCTCTTCGGCGTAGTAATTACTGCTTTGCTGCTGATCATCGGAGACGCAGACCTTCTCGAGGAAATCGATGATCCGGAGGTGATGGAGGACGACGTCGTACTCGTTGATGAAGAAGAATTTGACGACGAGGACGACGTCGAGAGCAATAAGTAGCGGGATGTGACTTCACGAGCTTTGGGCGGCGCAGCGGCGCATTCTCCGAGAGCGACGGCAGCAACGCCGGCCTCTTCGGGTTCTGCGAGAGGCGCTGCTTAGTATTGGATGTTACAGCAGTCACCATCGCACATCGTCGTGTGAAATTTCACACGCCAAACCCTAAAATTTCACCTCAGTTCAGATGATTTAGTACCGGGAAATGCGTGTGTAGTGTGCGTGTGTGTATGTGTGAGGGAGAAGGAAATTCACTTTAGAGGTAGCGACCGGAATGTGATTATATGTGTAGAGAGAGAAAACAAAGAGTGTTTTTTACTTTTTAGAGAGAGGAGGAGAAAATATGGCCGTTGGGAATACGGCGAGAATATATAGGTTCGGGGACGGGGTTTTGGAGGATAACCGTCGTGTACCGTGTATGTGATAGAGATCATTCAAAATTATGCATTAAATTGCACATTTTGCAGTCATTGTTGTGCATTGACATATTCCGGGACTTCAGATAAGGGCCCGTTTGTGCCATCAGAAATTATTGGTCGCTAAATTCGGTATCAGTATTTTGCAATTCTCTATTTTTTATTTTTTTTTAACGCAGAAATGGAAGTAACTTCTAAAGTATAAATTACATAATCCTATGAACGTGCTTGATTTGTAGGCCTTGTATATTTACACCCCCTTAAATCACTAATATAAGTATATTTCATTTGCTGTTAGATTTCTTTTGAGCCACCGACTTGTAATTTGACATGCTCACTTTACAAATGAATTTTCGGTATTATATTTGGCATTTCGTATTGGTCTGGACTTTTTAGAAAGAAAAAGCAAACGAATCACTAGAAATGGAGCTAAGAGGTTTGAAGGTGCATCGCCCCCCCCCCCCCCCCTCCCCTCCCCTCCCCTCCCCACCACCACCTCTCCCAATTCTATACATAATTATATTTATATGTATTGTTATTAAAGTTTAAAATCTTGACTCCTAAAATGATAAAATTGTGTTTTATATATTATTAAAACTCAATTAAGCTATTTATAAAGTAGTCGGTGAAAATAAACTCCGAAATAATAAATCTTGTTTTTTGTAACATTTATTTTTAACTAGAATTATAACAATCAAGGAACTTTCTTTGAAGTAGCCGAGCATTTCCTAAGTTTATTTCATGGCCAAAACAAATAGAGCCTATAGAAATCATTTCTTCGGCACGCGGCATGTGGAAGTAGGACTGTCAATCGATCGAATTCTGAATTTGATCCAAATCTGATTTAAATTTCATCATATTTAATTAATTAAAATGTTCAATAAATTTAGATCTCATAGTAAATATACGTATTTCGAAATAAATGGAATAATATGGAATGAAACAGTTTGATCCATTGAAATTTGAATTTGCACCTTAACAATATTTTTAACTAAGTTATTAACTTTATGTACATAATATTAGTAAAGAAGTTCAGATAAAATGTAATATGTAAGATATAATAATTAATAATATATTATCTTTTATTTTTTAGGGGTTTTTTTGGACATAATAATGAATAGTTATCAAATATATTTTAAAATATTTTTCTACTTTCTTGAATTTTATTTTTTGTATGACGGATAAATCATTGTCACTAGTTGCTTTTGATTATTATTTGAATCGGATTTTGAATTTCTATTGAATTTAAACTCAATAATAATGAATCCTATAAGATTCAAATTTGATTTGAATACTAAGAGAGTTAATTGAATTCGGATTTTTAAGAATTGCTCTAATGCTATGTTTGGAACAAAAATTTCGGTGAGGAAAAATAGGGAAAAAAATGAAAACATAGAATACTATTAGTTGAAGTAAAGAAAAAAAAATTTATTCTATTTTCTTTACTAAAATTTTAGAACCAAACGGAGGATAAATCTGACCTGTAGCCATGCATGGAATTGGAGAGGTTTAAACACTACGACGGCGTTTAGAGAATCAAAGAAAGTTGAACGCCCGGACAGGATAGTGACGTGTAAAGAGCCCGGTAAAGACGTTACGTGCTTAATTAGGTTGACTAATTGTTATTTTGATTAATTTAATGATGGTTTAATGAATAACAATAATAATAATAAATTATTAATAATAATAATCATGGTAGTTTTGAATTAGGCTAACGGCCCAGTATTACTTGATCATGGCGGTAAACATAATATTGGTTGCTTAATACTAATTAATTCGCCGTGTGATCAATTATTCCTGTGTCGTACGTCTGATTAGTTTCTGGTTGTAACAATCAGTGATTTAATTAATTTTTTTTTTAAATTATTGAATAAAATTAGATAATATTACACATATCAAAATGAAAGCTTTTTATAAGGCCAAACGTCAAAAGAAATATTATACAGAACGGCGATGTTGTTTGTATTCCGATTGTCATGATCAAACACTTATTATAAGATATACAAGTTATAATTCATGACAGAATTGCAGCTTTAGTTTTTCATATATTTGACAGTGCAGTGCAAAGAGTTTAGTATATGCTAGGTGCACGCCCACTAACGAAGCTCTCTCTCTATATATGGCAACTATTCTATTTCTTTTTTCTCCCTCCTCTACTGCATGTTTTTTTTTTATTTTGATTCTTTCTTCTCTCTCCTCTCTCATCCTCTTTTTTCTCTCTCCTCCTCCACTATCTCCTACTTGTCACTATTTCTTTTTTTACTTTCTTGGGGACTTCTAATAAAAGGTAGCTTTGTACTACCTAATATTAGGTATGACCTTAATTAATTGCCACGTGTACTTAAATTTATTTTTAACATATTTATATATTTTATTTTGACCTATAACCAGCTACATAAGTCACAATTATTTATTTTGAATTATTAAAAATATGGTAAATATCTTTTCAAATCTCCTCAATTTAAGGGATTAATGAGAAGAGAATCCTAATAAGTAGGAAAGTTAATCAACACTAATTAATTCTCTCCTCTCTCTCTCTCTCTCTCTCTCTCTCTCTCTCTCGTCCCTCCCCCCCCCCTCCCCCCATCTTGTCTAACACATATAAAGGTTAATTATATAATGGAAAATGAGTGGTAAATATGTACATATATCAATTATATTATAATGAAATTTATAAGTAAGTAGAGTATCAAATTAAATAATAGTAATACCTTATGTTAATAATTTTATTTTCTAAATTAAAAATTGAAAGATTTTTTTTATTAGTATAAATTCATAGTTATCATCTGTATCAAAAACAAATTCATAGTTATCATTATAAAACATTTATTTACTCAGTTAAATAAATTAAGTAATTATTATAAAAATTATTGATTTATGGGAGTTATGAAATTTTAATTATAATTTTAGCGAATTGATATAAATTAACTAATGATGAATAGTGATCTGGAACATTGATCAAAAATAAAATAAACTAAGAAGATAGATAAATATTATTAAATTTATAATTAAGAGATGGATATATCATTTTAAGCATCAATTTAATTTTGAATTTAAAATACATTTTAAGCGTCAATTTAATATTTTAAGAAGCAATCAAATTTTTGTTGTTATATTCAATAAAAAAATATATTTCAAAAAAATTAATAACACATTGCCATAAGAAATTTGTTGAAATTAATATAAATTATAATTTTTTTTAATTAAAATTTGTATGATAAAATGCTCTACATGTTATTATGTTTGGTGATAGATCAAATGCTAAAAAATATCTAATAAAAATTAATAAAAAAGGCTAAATGATAAATGTATAAAATAGATTTAATATAATGGACCTCACACATATAAATACTATTTAAATTTATAGGTAAACAACAAGTAACAGGTCATGGCAACCTGCATACTAAGTTACAGGTAAACGTAACCTGTAAAACAGGTAACAGGTACTCTAATAAAATAAGGGTACCTAACATTAAACTTTTTCTATCCTACCTAACAATAGACAAACCCAGGAGTCTTTATTATTTTTACAGCTGTTGCTACAAACTTTGAGTTTATTTTTCATTTTCTCTGGTTAATTTGAATTTCATTATTTTATTCCTAAGTGATTTTTCTTTTGGCATGGCACTACAATATTGTAACACTAAACAAACAACAATAATAATCATAAATGAAAAAAAATAGTGCACAACATAACAACTTTTGAAATTTGAATAGAGAAATAATGGTCATTAATTAATTATAGAAGAAGAAAAAGAAAAAAAAAATATTAGAGAGGAGAAAAGAAAAAAAGAAAGAAAAAGAGAAAAAGGAAATAGTAAACAATGGTAAACAAATAATTTTGGAAGAAGAAAAGTAAATTAAAAGAAAATATATTAAAAAAGAAGTATAAAAAAGTTAAAAAAGATATTAAAAAATAACATAATAAAAAACGTGTAATAGAAGAGAGAGAGAGAGAGAAACAAAGAGAAAAAGATATTAAGACGAATACGCGTCATATATAGCGAATGCTTCTCTAATGAATATACACTTAGCATACATTAAACCAATGCAAAATATTGTTTAAAACAACAGCTAGGTGACTGCACGGTGCACGCTATAAGTGTCGTGTTGAGATTGCTAATTATCGATGAGTTATGTTTTTTCGAATGCGCTAACAATAAAATTCCAAAACTAATGAAATGGCACTGACCCTACCTACACAGAGTCAAAGATAACTCTAAAATACCCTACCGACCCTTGTCTACCATGCACTCTCTTTTTCTAACCAATGCTATCAGCTTTTAGTACTACTAGTTTTCATCACGTACGTACATTTCTCTACTTTCATCATCACCCAACAACTATGCAGAAAATCATTTCTCAACTTTTATTAATATAATGAATCACTGGATAAGAATTTAAATAGTTTGGAACTCCCCTAAAAATCAAATTTCAGGTCAAAAGTGAGAAATTCTTATATACATTCGATTTGAATCCCCACATATACACCAAATAGTTTAGATTGCAGCCTTGTACCTTGCCAATTCGTTTTAAAAAAAAATCAACATATGAAATATAATGCATTCTTAATCAGATGATTTATATGTGTGGTTCAAATACCGAGCTTGTACAAGAATTTCCAATCAAAAATTGTGCCGTGAAAAGCTGTCAATGAGATTTATTTTGAATTCAATGTATTAAAGTAACTCTATAATAGGGATAACAAAATTCTTGCATCCTGATCATAAAATATTTTTCACTAATTGTACTGCTTTGATTGTATAGAGTCTAAAAACTATGTAAAACGATAGTTTCCTCGTTGATTCAACACGGTGAGAAAATCTGCAGTGAAAAAAATTTACTTGTTTGCGCAAATCTTTAGATCTTATAAATATGGTCGGTTCTTTATTTTATCTATGATTTTAATATTGTTAATGCATGTATTCTATTATTCATACCGATCGTTGTTGGTTTGAGTAGTTAAAGATTTGAATATTAACTTAAGTAATGTTTCTTGATCGAGTCTTGCGTACGTAAAAGAATAATTGCTGAGAGAGTAGCTGCAAATACAAATCCTCAAAACGTTCGCCTCAGATTTAGTCGGGCCCCAAGGAAGGTGCCGGATACCCAATGTCTATGGAACGAAATATATATATACATATATATATATATTCTGTCATTCTTACACTAACTGTTTTTTATCATTGAATTTCGTTGAGAGACATATGGTTGTGGGCATGCACAAGAACCTGAAGATGACCATGAAGCCATGGCTACTTAAGCTGGACCACTTTGTCAAGGTCCATCATCCCTTCTTCTGCACGTAACTTTCAGACAACATTTTCCTCATCTTTCGATTTATTTGATTGTCTGTCTGTCTAGTGCAAATTAATATCTATTCTTATCAAAGTTTATTTATTCCCAAAATTAAATATGATTATGAATAATTAATATTCCTAAGTCTAATATTATATACATGGTAATAAGGTACTCTGGACAAATTTATTTATTTTTAAAAAATGTGTGTTATATGGACAAATTGGGAAGCATGATGATCATAAACGAGCTTATAAAACATGGTGTTTTGCAATGATTTAGTTCACACGGGAATAAAGAATGTTATATATGCTAGCTTAGCTTCCCAACAAAGAAAGAAAATAACAAAATAGAAGAGAAAGAGCTGCTAGTTGACAGAAACATACATTATAATTATATTATCTCTATCTATATACATATTAACATATACATTGAGAATCAATTCAGGATTCTCCCAGGGCAAGCTTGTCGAAGTTCGCCAGCGTAGGCATTATTAGTCTATTGAACAGCAGCTTTATTTTTTTTCATTTCACGATCGTTTATGAGAGAGAGAGAGAGAGAGAGAGAGAGAGAGATGGTCCAAATGGAAAAGAACTTGGAAGAGAAAAAGGGTATCAAAAATCTCCTGGCATGTAATTGGCAAGGGAATAGTTTATTTCTCTCTCTCTCTCTCTCTCTCTCTCTCTCTCTCTCTCTCGCCCCTCTTTGGGTGGTGGGGGTGCCGAAAGCAAGGCGCCAGATAGAAGCTTCACTTGAGTTTTCCAGCATAAAGAGAAAACCACGTGCACAAAGCCATGATTTGCAAGCTAAGTCTTGAAAAGCATAATAATCTTTAAACCCTTTAATTCGTACCTCTATCTCTATGCATGGCCATGGCCTATATATCACTATCCTTTCTACTTCTCTTTAATTATCTCTTGCCTTTTTTCGGTTAGGTCTAGCTGGTTTTAGGACCCTCATTTCTCCATCCACTAAAGACTGAATGAGATGGGGCAACGTATTTGCCCCATACGGCAAATAACTATCGGGTTTCGTTTATTTTTATAACTAAAATTTAGAGCGATTTAATTATAGATATATAGTTTAAATATTTAATTAAATCATTTATAATCAAACTATTCAAAATTTCAACCATAAAATGAATGAGCCCCAACAGTTTTAAACTTGGAGCGGATAAATTATTTAGATTATAATTAGAGAAACATGCATTAGAAAATGGCACATAACAATCAACCCATCCTGTAATATCTTTTATTCTTAGCAGGCAGTGGGAATCGCAATCTACTCTAGTACCTTACATAAATGTTGGAATTAGCTAAGGATAGTTATGCATTATGACCAACTACCAATTGGTCTAGAGGAATGAGACGCTAAATTCCCAATGCAATGTTTAGAGATCGAATTCTAGAATTGTGAATGGAGCAAAAAACTACATACGATGAAGATTCTTTGTTGTTGTCGAAAAAGGAAGAAGTCTCACTCCGGTTAACATAGGAACTAGAAGTGGTCCGGTATCTAATAAGTTCTACCTACAATTGAATTTGAACCAATGACTCTCGCCATATGAAAGCAATACTCTAACCACTGAGTTAAGTAGGTCATTTATCATCCAAAGAGAACCAAATGGAATTAAACCTATCCCACCGATGGATTATAGGGTGGTCCTTATTTTCTAATTAATTGTTCTACACTTTTGACTAGTCTAGCTTGTTACATGGGTCGTGAGTGGGAGCTAGTTTTTTTAGTCGCAAATGGCCTAAGCTCACTTTAACCAAAGGTACAACATCATACAAGGTCTTTGATACGTACCTAAAAACTACAACTGTTGAGAGGAAAACATCAAGATTACACATCTTAACTAAACCTTTCGTGTGGGTAAGTTTCCGCACAAGCTTTATTTCGTTAGCTCTTATTACTATTCCTCTAGAAAGTCCCTTCTTCCTCGGTGACAGGTATTCCTGTGTGAGTTTGACTAATGGCACGAATTCTTCCCCGGGTTCTTACTTTTAGGGTGAAGTAGTGTTTTTAAACCCGGATCGGACCGGCTGGTTTGACCAGGAATCGAAGGCCTGTTTGATGCGATTGACCCCCAAAAACCACTCTTTAATTGACCCAATACGAAACAATGCGAACCTGCTAATAACCGGTTGAACCAGTGCCGGTTTGATCCATTCGAACCAGCAGGTCGTATTAATTAAAAAAAAAAAAAAAAGCTCACCTTTTTTTCAGGATTGTTTGTCGGCCAACACTTAGTGACAATCTTTTTCACTACTTTTCTTTTCATCTTCATACGTTTGTCTTCTCCCAAAAAAAAAACAACAAAATTCACCCTTTTTTTTTAAAAAAAATCGAATTAATAGTAGAGAAAAATAAAAGATTCAACATCGACAACTTTGGGTAAGTTCTCCCACTATTTTTATTTTTATTTTCAATTTTTTGTGTTGGAAAAAATATATAGGCCCTTAAAATTTTCCAATAAACCTGTTGTTGATGGTGGTTATTAATTGTTGAAATTTTGGCCATTTTTTTTCCCCCAAAATTGCAATCCAATGGCCAAAATTCAATCTCTTACATTTTATGGTGGTGCATTTGATTTATTTAAGTGGGCATTATTTCAATGGTGATTAAATATTGATGGATTTTTTGACTTTAAGCAAACTAAATTTGCTTCTTATTTTGGATACAAATAATAAATCATTTGCTTCCGCATGATTAATATTTTTTGAATTTGGTTGGATATTTGTGTGAAATGATATTTTTTAGTAAGAATTGAAAAGAATTATAAAAAGTTAGAAAACTTTTGTAATATATTTTTTTATATTTTAATTGCACTATTTTTGTATTTTTTATTAATATTTACAACTTCATATATATATATATATATATATATTATAATTTATTATGACGTCACACCGGTTAAACCGGTGGTCAAACCGATCGAACCGATTAAACCGTAACCAATAAGGTGGTCGATTCTATGACTGGTCCGATTTTCAGAACATTGGGGTGAAGGTATTCACCTTGTAGCTTCTTACTCTGAGGTACTTTTAAATTGTAATAGGAAGAATAGTCAAAGTCATACTCTTAAGAGTTTGTGCAAAGGAGGCTTATCGTAGACTAAGAGTTGGTGTTCGCCAATGAGAATGTGATATTGCTTTATGCGATCGTTCAGTAGGAAGAATCAACGTCTTGAGTTGGATTTCTTGGAGTAGAAAACCATCCATCAAGTAGAGTAATTTGCTATCTCTTTAACCAGATCAAGATATCCACGAATAATCCCTTTTTTTCATAGATTGAAAATTGGAAAGAGGGATGATGAGGCTAATCATTTGGTTCGAATGTATCTGCCATTTCTTTGTATAAAGTCATTATTTTAGCAAAGTCTACGAATGATGGGTTATTTTCATTGATAGTTGAAGCCCATCCCAAGGATGTAGCTCATAGTATTTGAGAATATGTGACCTCTCTTAGGGTCGCATTTTCGAAACTTCTTCAACGTTTTGTTCCTGATATTTCTAGCAATCCTCTTCAAGTGGAGATTGTTTGGGAATCTACTTGGATTATTAAACCTTCTTATGGCGCCATTAAGTGGTGGATGAAAGGTTCCAACAGTGGAAAGTTAGTCAGTAAAGCGAGAAGTTCCTTTCTGGACTTTCCATTACCCCAATCTAGATTAGTCGATCAATGGATCGAAAACCAAAACCAGTATATATGTATATATATATAAATGAAAAATTATATTTTAGGATTGTATATTATACTAATTTGATATTCAGAGCATTAATTTGTCTCACTTCAATTTTAGAGCACCTGTTTGATATTTCTTGAGACATTAAGGACTTCCAACCTTGAATTGTGCAATTTAATTGGGGCAAAAATGTAATTTTAGGAGCGTATGTTGCCATCTTTTTTATTTCAGGCCTTTAATTTTTGGCATTTTAATTTTAGGACTGCAATTTAACCATTCATTGTACATTTAGGACTTCCGATCAAATTGACTGAATTTTGCTTACATGGCACAAAATTTGACAAAAAATCCAACAAACAATGATGATATGGCACAATACATAAATACACAATATAAATATACATATATATATATATGTATATATACAAACAATATATATAAACCCAACATTTCCCCCACCCCCCAACCCCACCGCCGCTGCCCTTTACCCTTAGAGACATATCGAGAGAGAGGGATAGAGGAGAGAGATCAAGAGGCGGGAGGGAGAGAGAGAGAGAGAGGCTGGTGGAGGAAGGAGGCGGTGGCAGCGGCAGCAACGACGCGACAGGTGGAGAAGAGAGAGGGGAATATAGATCGAGGCTGGATGGTGAGAAATTGATGGAGGGAAGTAGAGATTCAAAGAGAGAAAGAGAAAGTAGGGCGGGATGGAGGTGGTGGTGGAGGAAGAAGAAGGAGGCCGCAGCGGCAATAGGGGTGGAGGAAGGAGGCGGCCGTTAAGGGTGGGAGGGCGATAGTTGCGCAGGGTGGGGTGGAGGTGGAGCACAAGGATGGGGGTGGGGGTGGAGCTAGGGTTTTGTGGGGGGTGGGGTAGGTTGGGTTGGGTGGGGGTTGGATTATTTTGAATAAATTACTATATTTTTTATTTTTTAAATAATTAATAAATTAAAATTTCAAGATAATTTAAATAAAAATACATTTTTAAGGATAAATGACACACATACCCTAGGTGGTCTGTCAAGTCATAAAAATATACAACTTGGATCCAAGTAGTCTATAATGTGGCCAAATTTCGCAAGTCGAGGTAAATTGTCTTAAATGTACAATGAATGGTTAAATTGTAATCCTAAAATTAAAACGCTAAAAATTAAAGTTCTAAAATAAAAAAGTTGGCAACATAAGGTCCTAAAATTACATTTCCCCCTTAATCGGAGATGTGATGTAACTTACCAGAATATGACATCTTCGACATGACGCACGGGAATGTTTGACGTATAAACAATTACATGGCATTTATTTGTCAATTTAAATTTAAGTGACATACCATTTAAAATATGTTTGGGATAAAAATGTAATTTGCCAACTATTTTTTTTAACTGATCATTTAAAAAACAAAAGAAAATATTAAGCGGTAAAATCAGACTTCTGTTAATTTTTTTGGGTTTGCATCAATTTTTTTTTTTTTTTTCTATTACAGCGACCAGCGGTTAAATATGGCATAAGTTGCCAACAAACGTTACTTGAGGTGGATATAATCTCCGACCTGTGATAGGGTTCGCTTCTAATTATCTCAAGGGTCATTCTTGTAATTATTCATCATTCCACCATACATCAAACTATCTAACGGAAAAACTTTTTATGCATCCAATCTGGGTCCAACACATGCACCAAACGATTTAAATTGCGCAACGTCATTAATTCACTAACAAAAGAAGTTAACATATAAAATGTAATATAATCTCAACCATTTCGTCTCTGGGGTTCATACAAGAATTTTTCACAATCAATAAAATCAGCTGTATATCAATTTTCATAACTACTCTTTAATGAGGATTGCTTGCATTGAAACTGAAATGATGACAGTAGCAACTTAGAGAGCCCCATTACTTGAGAATCACTTCATGCATGCTTTATCACAACATAAGAAAAAGTAACAAAATTTGATCATTTTGAGGCCCTTCAACCACAAGGCACTGCAGCCCAGCAGCCACAAAAGTGACACCAAAGAGAATGGTCCCATTTTCTTTTCTTCACAATGATTCTATATTCCACTTTGAATCCCAAGGAAAAAAGTAGGGACACAAAACAACACAAATACTTCCTATCAAAGGTGGTTAGTGTACTATTGAAGACTAGCTAGGTGCAACAAATGTGTTTGGTGAAGGCATACAGTCACTGATTGGAGAACAAAATAATGGGAGTTTTCAGTTGCTTAGGGAAGAAACTAGAATAACCTTTTTGTTATGCTTAGGAAAGAACTATAACTAATTCCTGTTAAAATGTTAATATCGGAATGGTAAGCCATGGAGGTTTAAATGCACAAGAATTCCTGCAAGGCTACTCTCACAGTACAGGGCTAGTTAGAACAGGACATAAAATACTACCTCGCATTCATATGAGCATAGCCAGAAATTTTTATTTGAAGGAGCGAAATTAAATTTTCACAAAATATAAAAGGTGTTTACATTATTTGGAAGGAGGTGATTGTCCCTTCTAGGTTTGCCGCCCCCCGTCGCCGGCTCTATCTGTACTTTGGACCATCGGATTCTCCAGAGGAAGGGATGCGTTAGAGCAGGTGCAACGGGAAATGGATTTGTAAAATTTGAAGAACAGAAAGAAATTTGACATTGCTCTGAAGAGTTTGCATTTATTTTAAAGAGTCCAGCAAATGCAGCCCACACTAACAACTTCAACAGATGAAACCGGATAAACACTTCAAAAGTCTTCAATACGACACTGAATATATGCCACTAAGATAGATAATTCTAAGTTCATTCATATCCAGCATGGAAGATGTAAATAAGAAGCACAAAGCATGTTGAACTTTAGTATAGAATTACAAATACTTAAAATGTTTCAAATACTAGCAGTGGAAAAACGTCTTGGGATCCATTAGCATGTTATGAACAAAGGATCCATACAAAGTTACGGGCGCTCCAAATTAAAGCATATTTTTGGAAGATGGTCTAGAAATATATATCCTCATCAAGCAAAACAGTTAGCACATACATAACTTATTTAGCATAATGACCAAAGGTGGTTCTATCAGTTATGAAATTTGAGCTAAGGAAAACCAACACGCTTCTCTTGAGTGGGGGGAGGAGCAGGTTTTGGGATGTAAGGGATTAGAGGAGTACTGTGCTGGATAGGACCGTGTCTTATGGAAGCTGTTGAACTTGGAACTGGATCAATAGGGCGATAATCTTCCAAATTTAAACTGCCTGTGTCATCTTCATCGTCGCTAGGATGGTCAATGTTGCCCTGAATATTGGGTAACAAAAAACAGAAGAACGGTAAGGCCTTTGCTTATGATAATTCACCCGAAAGGACTATTAAGACAATTTACTTGGGCACCTCACATATAATTCTATTTTGATGAGTGAATGCATGTGATCGATGAGCAGAAAGATGTTAGCTGAAGTAAGTTTACCTTGAGAGTCCGGCTTTTCATGGTCAATGTCCTAGCATTTCTTCTGCCTATTGAATCCACACCTGCAAACACAGAATAAATATTTTTCCAGAACATATTAGTAAAGGAGATGCAATATAGTTTTAATTTCATAACCAAATCAGCCTAATGTGTCGGTTTGATCCTTAGCTTCAAGCTTTTCAACTTGATGCAAGCACTCCCAGAACATTTATTTTAGCAAATTGTGTATAGGATGACACAACATAACTAAACTCAGTAAATAAAAGGTCGACCTCTGGTTTGACTTGAATCTCATGATTATCTGTTGAGCACTTCAGAAAACCGGGCATCCCAAATATAATAGCAAGCAAAAATTCTTCTTCAATGATTGATCAACTTGATCCATCAAATATACCATCGCAAGCACTAAAACCCCAAAATTTTGTTTGGAGATTGGTAAACAAGAAGCCACTTCAACAATCACTAATCTATTTGAACAGAAGAAGTCTTTTTTCTTTTCTTTTTTTTCCTATTGGCTTTCATTGCTTTATGTGCCAAGTCAAGAAAATTTTGATCTGAAAACAAAGCATAATAAAACTTCAGCAGTTCAGGTCTGCAATTTAGCCCATTTGTTTGTTAAGTATGAAACATTTAAATTGCAGAGAAGGGACTTGCTGAAAACATAGACTACTTTTTACCAAAGGCATTTACAACGAGATACAAATGGTAGTGTTTTCCGACAAACTCAAGAAATCTAATTATGTTGTCACACCATTCAACAACTCATATGAATGCAAGCCAAAGCCACTTGGGCAAGTCTGGATAATGAAACAAGATTTTTCATATTCAAATTCCTACCAGAATGCACTGAAACTCTTCATAATACTTCTTGAATAAACACAAGAATCAACAGAAACTTGAACTATAAATTCAGAATAGGTTGATTCAACTGATCAACTCTTCTTTCACCAAGTACTAGAGCTAGTAAAACTTTTACATAAATAAGGACTTTTATCATTGACATATCAGCATTGAACAGGACATATCCTTTTGACCCCTTGCTTATAGGAACATTTACATAAAACATATCCATATTTTGGTCCAGAAAGCAACTACAAACCCTTCAGATATCTCAACATTATGCATAAATTACAAATATCTACCAAGAATCTTAAGCACTTGGATGGAACAAGTAGGAGGGAAGGCAAGGCTGACCGACCCCATCAACAAAACTAAGAGCAAATTTCAATTTTTTTCCTTCAATTTTTCTAATTTTCCTGTATAGTTTCATTTATTCATGAAATCTTTCTTCAATCTTCACCCCTAATCTTTAAAACCCTGGTTCCACCCTTTCCTATGCAACTCATTTTTGTTAGAGGATAGGTACTGTACATAAACAAGGGCATGTTATATGAACAACAAATAGAGAAAAAAATGACCCTAGGTAATTCACCTGGATTTGAGGCTGTGCTTCCTTTGCTGGAACAACCAAGGTGCACAAAAGCAGCTGTCTCAATCAACAACAACATGAACAAGCATCCAAAAGCCTTCATCATTACCCAAAAAGACAACCTTTTCCTCACCCAAAAACAAAATCTGCACCCTTTTTTTTTACCCTATAGTCCTCTTGTACACTTCTCTTTACAAACTTATCAACCCACTATATTACTTCAAGAAAATTCAAAAAAGAAAAAGAAAAAGGAAAATTATGAACCCACAAATATAATACTCTGCCCAAAGGAGAAAAACAGCGGCGTTTAGAAATTCCAAATAAAGAAAGCAGTGCTAAGTAACCATTTAAATAACAAAATCAACCCATTTCAGCCTTTCGTCACCTTTCCTTAGAATCTGAAACTAAAAACTTAGACCGGAAAATCCACGGAGATAACGAGAAAAGATTGTCTTCACGCCCATGCGCAGAGATATAATCATAAACGAAAAAGTGGGGGGAAACTACAATGATAAAAATTTAAATGAATGATAGAACGTATATGAATTAAAAAACTACAAGATTATGTGTGTTTCACAGTGATGGCCATTGATCAGTGGGAACAGTCAAAAGGGGGTGGTAAGTGATGGAGTGTTAATGCATTTTTTTCTTGTGGTTTTGCTACTCCAAAAGTAGGAATAAATGTATGAATCAATGAATCAATCCAGAACAAAAAGAGAGAAATAAATGCTGGGGTCCTGGGGAGGTGCGGTGGAATGCGAGCCAGCCTCGTGCAGGGTTCAAGAATGCCCTCTCTCTCTCTCTCTCTCTCTCTCTCTACAAAAACCCTTCCCCATGCTCGGGATTATCCAACAATGTAACATGCTTTGCCCGACGGTGACAGAATATACAAATCCACATATATCTTTGTTTTTCCTTTTTCTGTAGAATTCGTAGGGTTCAGGGTTTAGAGATAAATGCATTAATCGTGTTAGAATAAATATTTCATGTTTTATTTATTTATCTATTTTTTGATTTCGATACTTCACGTTTTATTGCTCTAGTATTATTTGCTTCAAGTGTATAAAAAAAGGAAAAGCTAATTAACACATAATTAAACACGTAAAGATCAATAAGAACAAATTAAAGTTTAGGTATCGTGAATCAAATCCCCCAGTAATTAGGTAAACACCCTTAGATTTTAATTAATACACATTCCCATAACTTGACTCAAAAAAATATTTATAGTCTCCTTTAAAACAAACGTACAAAAGAATCCTATGCATCAACTTTCATGATAACAGACAAAATTCAATGGCCCTTTAAGTACAAGAGTTGTAGTAATTAAAAAATGCACACTAATTAACTAACCCATCATACAAGAGTATGATTGTTGTTAATCAATGCATTCTTCATGTTTATAAAGCAAATAATCGGATTTCATAAATACCCTTTTATAGTCGAATATAAAATCTCAAGTCTCATAAAGTTGATAAGAAATTCATAAATAATAAAATCTTAAATTATAGATAGAAAGAAAATAAATTAGAATCAAAGGATTTCAACGAAATTACAAAAAGTTCATTAATAACTAGCCTAGAACCCTAAGATAACTTAGTTAGACATATTAGAATTAAAACAAACTAAAAACATAATGCAAGTAAACGAAAACATAAAATCGAACTAGTCTTTTGATGATGTTCTTGTAGAACTGTGGAATTAGCTTTTATATTTTTACCATTCTTGAGCTCTCTTACTTGTTCTTTTAAAAAAAAAAAAAAATCAGCCAAAAGCCCCCAAAAAATGTGCAGAAAATGTCTTTAAATAGTAACAGGCTAATTGCTAGAAGAATCCTTTTAGAATCAAGTTTCCTTGTACAAAATGAATTACCAAAAACGGCTTGTACACGCCAAAACAGCCAAGGCGGCTTTCTTTTTCCTCATTTTGGAGTCTTTTGTACCTGCCAAAACGGCTTGGACATGCCGACACGGCTTTGGTTGTTTTGCTGCTCGCCGAAATGGCTAGACTACGCGTCTAAATAGCTCAAGCCTTTTCAGTGCGCTCTCCGACTTTTTTTGGCCACTTTTCACTCTGATTTCCTATTATAACAACACGAAAAAGCTTTTGAGGGGATATGAGCAACAAAAACTTAGAAAAATCGTGTTTTAAGGATACAAAAATATTTTTTATTAATCGAATTAAGGTTTTATTCTATTTAGCACAAATTTTAACTTGAGAACTTTAAAACCTCAATAAAATCAATGAAAAGTATACAAAACATTCACATAAAAGTGTGTGCATTTTAAATTTATTGTTCGTAAACATTTCTTTTTTTTTTTTTTTGGAGAATAAGCAAAATATCATAACTCAATGAGAAAATTCCAGAAATACAAAATCAGTTGCATCAGTTGGTATATCAGGAGCTCCTTTCAAAGAGGTTGAAGCACTCTTAACCAGGCAATGAGCTACTTTATTACCATTCCTACAAATTAAAGAGAAAACGCAACTCGGATAACTCAAATCACTTGTCTGATATCAGCAATCAAATTACTATAGATAGACAGATATTCTTCGAATGAACCCAGCTTTGCAAAGAGACTTGCACAATCTCCTTCGATACATACTCTATTCCATCCACTTCGTCTCGCTAGTAGCACGCCTTCAAATACTGCAAGCATTTCCACCTCAAGGTCAACCTACAAAGTACAAACGCTTGCTAATCCCTATAACTACGGACCCCTAGCAAATCTCGCCCAACAACGCCAAGACCCGCCTCACTGCACTTGGGGAAACGTGCTCCATCCACATTAATTTTTATGTAACACAGCCATGGGGTGACCGCTGTTAGGGGACTGCTATCAGATTAAAATTATTTATCGGAGTCTTTGTCACGCGATAAACATCCAGAAAACATCGCGCTCGCTGAATCACTTGCTCCATTGTATGCGAAACCTTGTTCTTATTCTTTCTATCCCAAAACCACCTCACAAACCACAAGGAAAAAGCTCCACTTACCCTGCTCTAGTTCGCGATGAACACCCTGCAACCATTGTTACAAGCTTTCACGTTTATTCGAGATCACATGCCAAAGGCAAATTCGATAGTCCCAAACTTGCCAGACCCAAGTACACGTGATCAATGCAAGACTCGAGATCACACCATGGACAGAGGAAATCAGGAAATCATCCTGGCAATGGCGTCTTTGAAGATTAGAGCCCGTAAGAACTAAGTTTCTGGCCAGTCTCCATGCAAAAACTTTCACTTTAGGGGGGACTGCCCATGCCCGTATGAACTTCCAGCCGACGGTAGTCCCTTGTGAGTTTGAACCCGAGTCATTGCTTTCTTCGAGATCCATTGCAGGATGATATGCACTACGAACTTGATGTTACAATATTTACATTTATGATGGCCTGATATTGTGGGATACAAATTCATTAAATTAAATTAGGGGATCTATTTTAATCCTATTATGCTTTTCTTAATAGCTATTAAATCTGAAAAATTACATTTTTGGGACTATATGTTGCACCGTTTGAGATTAAGGGCACTAATTTGACCCGCTTCAATTTAGGACACTAATTTGACAAATTTTGACATATTGAGGATTTATCGCCTTGAATTGTGTAATTTAGTTGGAACAATGACATAACTTACATGAATATGACGTCTTCGATCAGCAGGACCAACGGGAATTTTTGACATGTAAGCAATTATGTAACGCTTATATATCTATTTAAATTTAAGTGGCATGTCATTTAGGATATATTTGGGGCACAAATGTAACTTCCCAGTGATTTTAAAAAATAGAAAACGAAATGTAACCCCCACCATCTGCACCAACCCCCCCCCCCCCAGCAAACCGAGATTATGGGAAGGAAAAACAAAAAAACACATTCTTGATTACGCACAAAATTACACTGTTAAATGTGATCAAATTATCAAATTAAATATATGGAAATGGATAAATTGTCCAGGATGAGAAACAGACGTATGAAAATAAAGTTTAAGAAAAAATAGTTGAAGGCAGTGCAACCGTCGTGACTACTGCGCGCAGCCTCCTGCCATTTTTTCTCGAATTTTTCTCTATCAATGTATTTCTTACACAACGAGTAAGTTAACCGTGTATTCAATTTAAAGATTCAAACAAATTTTGAATGGTAATTTTGTGTGTATGTTTGTGTGGGTTTCAATTTCTTTCTATTTTTGTTTTGTTGAGGGATTGGGGGGTGGGGGTGGGGGTGATATATATATATATATATGTGTGTGTGTGTGTGTGTGTTTTATTTTTCTAATTTGTGATATGCTTTTTTATATTATTTAATTTTTTATAATTATTTTAAATAATTTATATTTTAATCTTTTTTAAAATTTTGTGCCATGTCAATATTGATGGCCGGACTTTGATCAAAATTTTTGCCACATAGGCAATTTTGTTTTGCCATCTAGGCAAAATTAGGTCAATTCATGCTGGAGGTCCTCAATGTGTTAAAAGTTGTTAAATTGGTGTCCTAAATTTGAAGTTGGACAAATTAGTGTCCTAAGTCTCAAATTAGTGCAACATTCAATTCTAAAAGTGTAATTTGATGGATGTACCAGATTAAGAAGGAACTGATATAAACTAGTCATCTCTCTACCCATCAGGGTTATCGAAAAAAAAAAATCATTATACCCATCAAGAAGGTTCTGTAACATGAAGTAGGGATAAGGAGGGGAAACCAATTTATGTATTTTTGAAGCAAGCCTTTTCAATTTTTCAGAAAGATGGATATTTTTTCCACTCCAGGTTAGTAACTACGTGAGAATTATATGTTCAAGATCTTGTATCATCGTTCATCATTATTCCATGCTCTATCGAATTCATGTTTAACCCTGGAACCTCCCAATGTGGGTGTAATGCCAAATCAATTTATCCGGATGCTGACTCGAGCTCATTGGCTGGCTACAAATCATACTAACGTCTTCTAGGCACAGCATGCTCCTCCCCCCTCCGCTGGCTTCAGTGTTATGGGCTTGAACGTCCACGACCGCTATAGTCAACGATCCTCCCAAACTCTCCCCCCAGTACCATCTCCTGTGCACTACTTTGTGCCATTCTCTAACAATTCTCGCGCCTCCAATAGACTCCGCCGTACAAGGAATAGTTTGAAGCCCACCCTCGCATTAAAGAAGTGTGTATTCCTGAAATATTCTGACGAATGACTCCTTCTCATTAAACAATTCGGCTCAGTTGCAAATCGCCATGCTTGCTTCATCAACATCTCCCAATTGATGTCGAGGATCCTTCTAGTCCAGTGGTGAGAACGAGACCTTATAACTAAAGAGATAATATATTTAATTGTCGTGTCTGTGGGTTATTTTATATAGAACAGTAAAAGATTATTAAAATTTGATTTATTGTATTGGATTATTAATATGAATGATGTGATAATTATAGTTGATTTAAATTATTGATATAATTGTTGATATGTACTCCACTATTTTATTGTATTTATAAAAAAAAACTCGAAAAAGAAATTACTACATCAATAATAATTAAAAGAGAAAAAACACTGAAAAATCGTAAAATAAGTTTTACATAGAAAAAGTTGAGATTTGTCTTCAATTCTAAAAATTCAGTCTACTACTTAATTTTTTTTTTTTTATATTCCAAAGGCCACAACAATTAATTTTATAACTAAGTTACCCTTGACCTTTTTAAATTCAAGACCTTAATGAATGAATTTTTCGATAATTGTTGTGAAGCTCTTTAAATTATTTTGTTTTTGATGATGTCCGAACTTGGATTCAAGCAGAAGACTTCGGAGTCTGAGGATGGTAACAGTTTGCTGGTTTGGTCCCCGATCTGCAAGGACGGAACACACATGAGCTTAGCCGGAAATGTATCCAACGAAGACCCTCCGATGATCAAGTCAGTGATAGTTTAAGCATGTAATCGAAAGGTGATGTAATATACTATGAATGTATAAGTACAGAATTAGAAGTCATACCCTTGTGAACAGTAAAAACCTTCTATTTATAGTAAGCCGAGTAAGAATAGGCCAAATTAGGGCTGAGTTAACCCATTTTTTGGCTTCCGTACGAGGAATATTCCTCTGACACAGTGTAGTGCAGACTTCAGATGCTACAGTTTGTCAGAAACCATTGTACTAGGGGACCACTTTGATGAACACTACAGGGAAAAACGGTATTTTCAACAGATGATAAACCTTCGTCGCTTTTCAATATTTGGTGGATTTTTTTTTTAATTAAATAAATTTTTGGCGGAATATTCTGTCGAAATTTTTTACCTAGGAGTCGAACCCGAAACCGTTGTACTAGGGGACCACTTTGATGAACACTACAAGAAAAAATGGTATTTTCAGCGGGTTTTTCAGCGGAATTTCGTCGGACCGAATCTATCGGATAAACCTTCGTCACTTTTCAATTTTCGGCGGAATTTTTTTTTTAATTAAATAAATTTTCGGGGGAACATTCCGCCGAAATTTTTACCAAAGAGTCAAACCCAGGATCTCGACCCAAGTCGTGCGCGCATGCATTCACGCGCTCGAAATTGCCCCAAATTTTGGAGCTGCTGGGAGTCGAACCTTCACCCTCTTGGTTGGCAAACAACTCCCTTACCTTTGAGCTATCTTCATTTTGTTATCATAATCCATTACCTTATATATTTATAGCATACAACAATTCAAATAAAAACAATTAAAAATAATTAATAATAATTATAATAATAAGTTTTTTATTTATTGAAAATTTTAATATTTCTTAATTTTTTAAAGTATATATATAATACATAATATTATACGTATATATATATATATACAGCATACAAAAATTCAATTATTTCTAATTAAAATAATAATAATAATTCAAATAAAAATCCAAATTTTTAAATTTTAATATATTTTTAAGTTTTATAAAAATTTTCGGCGGAATTATTTTTAAATTATTATTTTTTAATTATTTTTTATTCAAAAATTATTAATTTTTAATTATTTTTTATTTTTTAAATTTTTTGGGGGAATTTTCCGCTGAAAAATTCAAAATTATTATTTTTAATTATTTTTTATTTAAAAAATATTATTTTTTATTTTTTAAATTTTTTCGGAATCCGCCGACAAATTCAAAATTATTATTTTTTATTTAAAAAATATTATTTATTATTTATTTTTTAATTTTTCGGCTGAATTTTCCGCCAAAAATTGGCCGAAAAATTCAAAAATTATTATTTTTTAATTTTTAATTTTTTAATTTTTAAATTTTTTGACAGAATTTTCTGTCGAAAATCTGCCGAAAAATGCAAAAATTATTATTTTTTGAATTATTTTAATTTTCGATGGAATTTTCCGCTGTAATTCAGCCGAAAATTTTTAAAATTATTATTTTTTATTTTTTTTAATTTTTCGCCGAAAATTGCGTGTTTTCTTGTAGTGGAAGTGACGAGTTCCACCCCGAGGAGGGGTGGAGTTTTCAATGGAGTGACATTTGGATCTTCGAGAAAGACCTTGGCTTGGGCGGAGGTAAGACTCGGAGGTGGGTTCCAAGGATACAAATTCCTGATCGAGTTCGGGCTTACATGGCGACATATGACCTTATCTGAATAGTTCCACGTAAGTTATTCAACTTCCAAGTGGCATGAGCCGATTGGCCCACATCACAAGAGAGTATCTAGGTGGCAAGCACATACTCCTCTACACCAGTTTTGATAAATTTAACAAATTATATCTATTTCAAATTTTAAGATATATTAATTATGATAAATATTCTCTCTCTATTTTTAATTTTAAGATATATCAATTATAAATGACATGTTTTTTTTTTGTTTGTTGAAGATAAATAGATAAAAAAAAATTATTGGAATATTTGTGAAGTAATTTTAATAGAAATATGTCTCCACGTCAAGTTAGTATAGGCAAATAAAATTATTTTATATTCAGACCGTATAGCGCAGTGGATTAGCGCGTTTGACTTCGGATCAAAAGGTCGTGGGTTCGACTCCCACTGTGGTCGACAATAAAATATTTCAATTAAGAAGCTACTTTATAATTAAATATTAAAAAGAATGAAAGAAGTTCAATGGTAATTTCTTTTTTTATTAAAGAAATTGGTGAAAGTGAAGAATTGTACCTTAATGAACAAGTGGTGGAAATGATTTTTTGGATAAAAAAATAATTTTAAGGAATATTGATTAATTTTCCCTAGTTTTTTTTTTAATAGAAAACGAGAACTAAATTTTATTTGAGCACGAGAGACTTAATACAAGGAGGTGTAACAAGCCTTACAAACGTGTCATTAACATCCATAAACAACTGGGTATCCAAAAAACTAGGACAACTATCATGGATAGTCTTGGTAAACTTGGGCACTGCGGCTCCCTGTTTAGCCAGCAAATCAGCTACGGCATTCAGTTCTCTGTAGCAAAACACAAAAGTCACCTGCTCCATATAATCAATCAGTGTCCATATATCGTGGAGCAATTCGATGTGTACTTTACTGCTCTCCTGACGTCTGTTCGAGCAAAGAAAGAGGAAGACTGAATCAGAAATGATTATGAGTTTGTTAATATCCTTTTTATTTACCAGTTTGAGGCCCTCACATAAGGCCCGAGTTTCAGTTGTATTATGTGAGTGTCGGCCAATGTTTTCGGAGAATGCAGATATGAAATTCCCTAAATCATTTTGAATGAGACCCCTAATGCTAGCTTGGGAACCGTTTTGTACTAAGGAGCCATCTATGTTTAATTTATGTCATTGTGGAAACGGAGCGTCCCATTTTAGGATAATAGATTGGTATGTCTTTGAAGGCTTAGATGTGTTGGTAGTCATAAATTTAACCTTATTCTAGATTAAGTGAGGTGATATAATCTTGTGTTGGCCATTACGGCTCCCTATTTAGCCATCAAATCAGCTACGACATTCAGTTCTCTATAGCAAAACGCAAAATTCACCTACTCCATATAATCGATCAGTATCTATATATCGTGGAGCAGTCCGATATGTGCTTTACTACCCTCTGGACGTCTGTTCAAGCAAAGAAAGAGGAAGACTGAATCAGAAGTGATTATGAGTTTTTTAATATCCTTTTGCTTTACCAGTTTGAGGCTCTCATGTAAGGCTCGAGTTTCAGCCGTATTATGTGAGTGTCGGCCAATGTTTTCGGAGAATGCCAATATGAAATTCCCTGAATCGTTTCAAATGAGACCCCCAATGCCAACTTGGGAGCTATTTTGTACTGAGGAGCCATCTATGTTTAATTTATGCCATTGTGGATAATAGATTGGTATGTCTTCAGAGGATTAGATGTGTTGGTAGCCATAGATTTAACCATGTTCCAGATTAAATGGGGTGATATAATCTTGTTTTGGAAAATGGCTTCGTTGCGGGACCTCCACATAAGCCATAGAGTATTCGATATAACTTTGTGATTGGTTTGAATGAACAACAAAAGAGGTGATCAGAATTAGGTAGTTGGTATAGGATGGGTTTGAAATATCTGGATTTAGATGACCGAGGTTTGTGAAAATAGGGCATTCTTGGAAGAGGTTTTCAATGGTTTCTAGATTGTGGTGATAGAGATCACAAGTAGCAGAACTCAATTTATGGCGATCAACAAGGAAATCTTTGGAGGGGAGTGCGTTGTGAGCTAGCTGCCAAAAGAACATTTTGACCCGTAAACGTAAATTAAGATCCCATAGTTTTTTCTATGGTAGTTGTGGATTATGAACCGGAGCATAGAGTTGTAGTAACCATTTGTAGGCGCTTTTGAGAGTAAAATCCCCTTGATGCTCCCAAGCCCACTTGCAGCTATCGGGTATAGTCTGATAAGGTAAGGGAATGCTTCGGATCATGTCAACAATGGTGTTGTGTAAAAGATGAATAATAGAACTAAGATCCCATGCAAGAGTGTTGGTGTTGATAATGTTCTTAACACTTAAATCGCAGAGGTGATGAGGGACATGTTCTACATGGTCAACAATAATGAAATCTCCCACCTATTTGTCGTACTAGAAATTAATATAGTGTCTATCTCCAATTATCCATTACAAACTAATATGTACTTGAGGCCTGGTTTTGTAAATGGAATTCCATAGTGAGCTCGCATTATGTGATGGAAGGGGTGCTTGAGTAAACGTCGAATTATGAAAGTATTTAGATTTAAAAATGGAGGCTCATAGAGGTGTAGGGTTATCATGCAAGTGCCAACCAAGACCTAAGCGATAGGTTTGGTTAAGTAAAGTCAAGTTCTTTATCTCTAATCCCTCTATCTGTTTCGGATGGCAAACAATATCCCATGGGATGAGGCTACTCCGTTTAGTAATTGGAGAGGAATTCCAAAGGAATTGTTTGCAAATGGATTTAATTTTTTGAAGGGTGATTTGTGGAATATTAGAAGTGTGCATGTAGTAATTGGGCAAAGTGTTGAGAACATATTTAACAAGAGTACGTCGCCCAGCAAAAGAGTGAAACTTATTGTACCAGGTGAAAATACAGGCTTGAGTTTTAGTGATGATATCGTAAAAGTTAGCTTTAGTGATTCTTGTACTGAAAATAGGAAAACCTAAATATTTATCTCTATCTAAACCATGAGAAAGATTAAGAGAGGAAATAATAGATCGGATGCGATTATGGGGGGTATTTTTGGAAAAATAAACTTTGGACTTAGACCAACAAATACGAAGTCCTATTAGTATGGCAAAATTTGCAGGAGTTTGGCAAATAAAAGAAACTAACTTATGATTAGTTTTGGAAAAAATAAGATAGTCATCCGCAAAACATAATATGGGAAAAACAGGACCTTGGTTAGTGAAGGAATCGAAAGAGTTTTGGGTAACGCCCTTTTGAAAAGTGCAGACCAGGAGATCCAAACATAATATAATTAAATATGGGAAAAGCGGGTCCCCTTGTCGCAAACCTCTTTCTGGCTTCCAAGATTGTGAGATATGGCTATTAATATTCAGGAAAAGAAAATGGATTTTACACAAGTAAGAATCTAGTAAATGAATTTAGAAGGAAACTTGTATTTATACAGACAAAATTCAAGATAGCTCCATTCTAACTTGTCGTAAGCTTTTTCTAGATCAATCTTTAGAGCCATCACAAACTATTTAGCAGTTTTAATACGCATAGGATGTAGCATTTCATGTGTAATGAGCACGTTATCCTCAATGAGCCGTTTTGGTACAAAAGCATTTTGAAATGGAGAAATTAATTCTCCAATAATAGGATGCATACGATCAACCAGTACATTAGAGATAATTTTGTAAAGAACATTACAAAGGTTAATCGGACGGAAATGTGATGATAAGTAAGGATTATCAATTTTGTGAATGAGGATGATACGAGTTTCGGTAATATAATCAGGCAAAATATTATTGGTAAATTTTTTTTGAATAATATTCATAACGGATGGACCAATAATATCCTAATAGGTTTTAAAAAAATGTGCATTAAGGCCATCCGGGATTGGGGCTTTATATAAACCAATCCGTATCAAAGCGGCCAAGATTTCATTGTCCGATACATCTTGGGTGAGAAAGTGTGAACAGGCCTAGCTAACAGAGGGAATATTTAAATCAAGTATTGAGACTTGGATTGGGCTAGAGGATTTATATAATTGATAGAAGCAATCGAGATATGTAATATGGATGTTCTGTTGGTTATAAGGCCAAGAACCATCCATTATTCTAATACTCTTAATAAAATTATATTTGTGCCGCCCAGAAGCAAAATTATGAAACAAAATAGTATTAAGATACCCATCTTTTAACCATTTAACATATGTCATCTGCTTCCAATTGGCATTTTTTTTAAAAAAAGAGGGGGAGAGAGACTAAAGAAGTTGACGAATCTCAGTCTCTTACTTAAGAGTGTCATTGCAATATGCAATTTAGAGTCGATGAGTGATTATATCCAATTGCAATTGGGCCTGCTCAATCTGATAATCCATACCAAAAACTTTCTTTTTTTTCCATTTTTTGGAGAGATAAACAAGTTCATTACAAATAGTGTAAAAGGAGTGGAAATCTCTGGAACCATGAGTAGACTTCCAAGCTTTACGAACTACGTTAACGTAGTCCGGGTGCAGAGACCACATATTCTCATAGTGAAATAGTCATAATGGGGCACGTAAATTGGGCTGCATATCTAAAAAAATAGGTGAATGATCCAAATAACTAGCAGTGAGGTAGGTAAGTTTTGCATTGGGGTATTGGTGCAACCAAGAGGGGTTCGTGAGGGCTCGATCTAGTCTTTCACATATGAAACGACAGTTGTACCATGTAAATGGATGACCACAGAATCCTAAGTCTGTGAGGTCACATGTATCGATGCATGATCGAAACTTATTGATCTTCCAAAAAGGCTTCGGGTTACCACCCACTTTTACGGATCTATCAAGTAAGTTATTGCAATCTCCCAACACAACCCATTGTATCTCGATATTGGATGCAAATGAGTTTAGATATTGCCATACCCTAGTCTTGGAGAGCAACTTGTGGATAATTGTAGACCGCGGTGAGCAGGAACGGTGGAATAGGAGGATTCTGGAACACTACTACATAAACGGTGTAATTAGTCTGTTGGACCTACAGGATCGTCACTTGAGAGTTGTTCCACAGGAGCCATAAACCTCCAGCCTGTCAATCCGGGGCAACAATTTCATGGGCATCAAAATGCAAACGCCTTATAATTGTTGATGCACATTCAAAATGCACTCTAGTATCCAAGAAAACACAAAAATTAGGACGGTAGTGGTTGATCAAGTTCTGAGCAGCAAGGGTAAAATCGAAACGCCCCGCCCCCCTAATGTTCCATACAAGCACTCTCATAGGTGGGTGATTTGGAGGATAAATTTCGTATCTCGAACCATCCGCTAGCGTGCCCGTCTACATTGCAGGGTCGCTTAGGAGCTGAATTGTGATGCCCCAGAGATTTGGTCCTTCTTTACCTCATAAAACACTTAAACATGTATGTGATTTAGTCAAACCAAAGATCATTGCAATAACAAGAATTTCGAAAGCTAGTTGTGTGGCTCTATAACAGAATAAGAGTTGTTCTGACACAAGATGGTTGTTGCAACAAAATTTCTCAAATAGTACATAACTATGAACTAAGTCCTTGGTTCTAGCTGTAAACTCCAATAGGCTAGACTTTCTTCTTTGCCTTCCACTCTTTCTTGGCTATAATAGTGTGTAAGAGGCATCAGCATGCCAACTAAATAAGAGACTCTACCTAACGACATAAGGTGCTCATGTGTGTGGCTCAAGTACACCTAGTCAAATATTTAAATAATAAATCACATATGGTTGGTATCAATGTTTTACCTTTCTTGTGACAATACTCGCATTACATCTCCCATACAATCGTTGACATCAATGTTCCCACCTTATTCACTACGTTGGTCATATCTCGAGTATATGCCTCATTCTACGACCTACTTCACATATGGAACACTCCGCCCATTGTGCGGAGGGATTAGGACCATGCATGGCGAGAACCTTTGAGATCAGCAAGCCCATTTTCGTCCGGCCAAACTTAGCCCCATCCATACTTAAACACATTAGGGTTCATTCATGCGCAACAAGATTCAAGTAATACACATTTCCAAGTAAGGGACATGCTTATCAAGTATAAGCTATAGGCATGCATTAATATCTAATATATGCTAGAAAATATGAATTTAACTTAGTAAATGAACACTTCTACATCTAAACATGAATACTACATAGTGATCCTTTAATACACTTGCAATATAAAAATGTAACATAATATTGACCATGTATATAACCTAATCTAGTATGCTTATAAGCTCAATATACAAGAATATAGGTAAGAACTATTACTTATGAGGATAGGTAGAGCTCCTACCTTAGGTAAACTATCTTTCTCTCTTTTTTATGTTTCTAAAGTGTTGTGGGTGACTTAGAACTTGTGTGTGAAGTGTGGTGGAGCATAGAACCTGAGTTTGAAGGGTATTTATAAGGAAAATATTGGGTTTAAGTGCAGATAAGAGTGGTCATCAGTAAACATGTGCGAGGTGAGTCATCTATTGAGTCGGTACGTGTGTTCCACTTGTTAAATGAAGGTTTCACATCTTATATTTCATTGACACTTGTCGTTGTACATGTACTCTAGACCAACGAAAGGCTAATATTGTGCCACATGTGAAGCACTAGGTGTCACGTCTTCTATTATCTTAAGTGCATGCAAGACAAGTGTCTAAGTTGTATTCTAGGGATGCCAAGTGTAAGTGCGACGTGTCATTTCATCCCTCATCCTTATGTGCATGTATGACAAGTGTTAGCACGAGGTGCCGCATCCCCTTTATCCTTATGTGCATGCACAACAAGTGTCTTAGATGCACTAAAAACTTGCTAAATGTCAGCTTGCAGTGGCATTCCTCCCCTAAAAATATTTTTAGAAGTGTGACATCCAAGACGTGGTTAAGTGGTGTCAAGTGCTACTTTAGGCCAATTATTGCTCAAGACATGTATAGCATAGTGGTCCCTGTGAGATTTTAGTGGTTTTAGAATGTTTAAGTAGAACTAGTTAAGAAAAACCCACACACGTAATGAGATTATCACTAGTCACAAAAGAAATTGATCTTACTAATGTGAATAACTAACTACGTGATCAATGCATATAATGAGTATAAAAATATTGTGGAGTATCAGGGCATTACATGAATGTACGGAGGGGGGCAACCAAAGCACTTTGAAGGGGAAGCGGTAAGAGGGTTAACTAATAGTTTCTGTACCCTTCCTAGTGATTCTCTGTCTTGCGCAACATGGAGGACTAAAGTTGGGACTAATGGTGGGTTCCGAAAGAGATGTGGAACTATGTGCAAGGGTTGAATATGTAATCGAAAGGGCCCAGCTTGATTAAACGATTTTGAGCGTGAACCATTTGCGTGACCTCTGCATGTATGGGATAGAACTGGTTTTCTTAAGGGTTTGGTTGTAGCGGCGCAGTGGGCTGAAGTGAATTGGAAGGGGGGGCTGAAGCCGAATGGAGACTCCCGTTCTAGTGAGTCGCCTACATTTGGTTTTGCATGTACCCGTTAACATGTCTAGGGTGGAGGCACCAGCTAGAGTAATGGAGGTTGGGGTACACGGGTATGAGTGAGGGTGTTCTGAACTGGATGGGGGCTGGTTTAAAAGTGGAAGGGGAAGATCCATAAGGCGTAGGCTCCTGAGAATTTTCCTTAGGAAGGGTATCTGAAGATTGAGGGCATTGAGAAGGAATATGGCCCACCATCCCACACTCTTGACAGAATAATGTATTCATTTCATAAGCAATTTGTTGGGTAAAATGGTTAATACGGATAGATGAGGGAAGTACTTCTGCAATATCGATAGCTTTACATATGCGAGTATATCATCCTAATGCAAGTATCTACGGGTACCCAATGAGAGAGCTATTCGGAGTAATATATCAGGATCATAGTATTCGATAGGAAGCCCAAAGAGATGCACCCATATGCACATGGTAAAGTTAGGCTTCCATGGTCCATCTGCCAAAACAATAAAATAATCCTCTAATTTAGTGAATCAAACCACATAGCAACCAAAACCAAGGTCAATGACTAGTACATGTTCAACTAATTTCTATATCCTTCGTATATGCACGCCAATATTTGGGATGGAACGTTTATATTGTAGAGTTCGAATAATCAGTGGTTACCTCCATGGTTGACAAATTTTTAGGATGTTTGAATCCAATAAGTGGTTAGAAGAGTCCCCCATATCCACTGAGTCGATGGTAAAATAAGAATGAGATGACTCTTCAAACCAAGTTGGGAAATAGGAGTGTTTAGAAGATTTAATCAAAATATATTTGAATAAGCATATGCTAGTGTTCCCCCTGATCGAAAGGAAAGGGGTAGTAGGTTCTTTTGAGAAGTAGAAGATACAAGATGGGAATATCTTTTTCAATTAATTAATTTTCCCTAGTTAAAAACTAGGCGCGTTTCATGGGCCCATTTTTATTTAGGGACAAAAATATTATACCCTCTGGATTATGGGCCTTTTTACACACTGTCACCTCAATTTTTTTTTTTGCACTTCACCATCCCAACTCCACGATTTTGGCACTTTACCATCTCCGGCCATATTCCAGCCAAATTGTCACTTGAAAATTTATCATGTGTGTCTCACATGGGGTTTTTAAGGGTTTTTTTGTCAATTCAGTTGAATTACACTGGATGAACTTGTCTTTTAACATAAAAAAAACCCTAAATTCAACCAAGTTAAGAGGGCCAATCTCTTCCCCTCTTCTGCAAAAATTCAATTCATTGCTCCATCCTGTAAGAAATCCCATTGCACCATCCTCCTTTGAATTGAAGTTGTGGTAGAAGGTTTAGGAGGCAATCCTTGGTTATAAGTTGAAGTATGAAATTGAATATAGCCTCTTGATTTAACTTATTTGAAGTTGGTGAAATTCACACATGTGAATCAAATCGATAGGCCTTTCAAACCATGAAATTATGTTTTCTTTTTCCAATGTGAAGGCTATGATGAAGAATTTCTTTGAATTGGGTCAAGTATGAGGATAAATTTGGCCCGTCTCTTGGTGGGGCAAACCCAGATGGCAATCCCCCTCTCTCTTTTCTCATATACAACTGGGTTTGGCAACAATGGCGAGGTCTCTATCTCTGAGCCTTTCTGTCGCTCTCCCTTTCCTTCTCCATATTTGATTGGGTTTTGCAGCTATTTCTAAATTTGAGCCTCACACAATCACATTTCTAGTTTTTAGACCTTTTAAATTTATGGTTTTCTTTTTTTGTTTTTTTAAGAATTTTAATTTATAAGTGCAATTGGTACTTTTTTCATGATTGTCATCTCATTAAAAAAAAATCAAGTCGCTAGTAATTACACTGAGTTAAGCTTTGTAAAGGGAAGAAATGACCATTGAAGAAGAATGAGAATAAACTGTATGTTTTTTCAAAAAAAAATCTAAGAATTTTTTAAATTGACAAAAAAGTCCTTAAAAAAACCCATGTGAGGGGCACATGATAGATTTCAGGTGAAAATTTAGTTGGAATATGGCCGGAGGTGGTAAAGTGCCAAAATCGTGGAGTTTGGATGATGAAGTGCAAAAAAAAAAAAAAAGTTGAAATGGCAAAGTGTAAAACGGCTCATAGTTCGGAGGGCAAAATGTCTTTATCCCTTTTATTTATTACTTTTTTATTTACCTTTCGAAAATATTGAGGTCTTATTGAATTCGTATAAATATGTGAAATCAATAAGTCAACAAATTCCTTTTTTTGCATATATGAAATTCTTTTCAGTATTAGTACAATTTTCATTTGTTAACGTGCCCGATAAATTATCAAAAATAGAGCTATGGGCTCCGATATCTAAGCCACGACAAAAAGGTTTGTGAGTCGAGGTTCTTGCATGTTTAGCCCAGTCAAGAATTTTTAATTAACACTACCCTTGGTTCGTAAATTTAATGATCAAAATGTATTATATATATTGAGCAGTCAATTTACTTTTTTTTTTAAATAAAATAATAAATAACTTAGTCAATTCTTCAATTTAATTGAATAATATCTAATGACATAGTAAATATTAAAAATATGAAGTTATAGAAAGAATAAAATTATTTTGTTTCATCGTGTAACAATTGAGCAAATATTATACTATGAAAAGCGAATATTGTAAGTATTTGGAGCTAATATATACACTCCTTTTATTTGACGAACAAAAGCTGGGATATACAAATTTCATGATTATAAAAAAGTAACCTATATTGACTGTTTTACCCGCGTCATAAAAGGGTTTCCAATATGTACAGAACCACTTATCAAAAAAAAAAAGGAAAAAAAGAAAAACAAAAAGAAGAGAATAAAATTTCTATAAATACACCAATATATATAATTGAGTAATGTAATTAGTGTATTAAATCCCACTAATTAAGGGATTAATTGCATTAATTCTAAGTACACTGGCTCCAATGTATTTCTTACAAGAAAGAAATACCCGGGGGTACAAAAAAATAATCTATGGTGATCTCTGGATCTTCGAAACATGTGATTAATGTTAATTAATCAGAGCAAACATGTATGCGTATATATAGTAGCAATTGTTCATGCTACCCAATCGGGTAGTGACCAAGTACTTTCAATCATTTCATTGAGTATAATGATATAATAATTTCTGTTTTTTAAACATTTTTTGATGTCATCGTACTCAATCAATCAACCACCACGGCAGAGTGTGGGGGCGTGTTTGGCCCATTCAACAAAATCCGAACAGAGTCCCTTTCGGCTTCTGGTGAGGTCCTCCTCGTTTCTATTGAGCATGTCCCATAGTATGTGAACATCCTCATAATCACATGAACTTATTTCTTGTTGGAGTTTTACAAGCCCTGAAAAAAATAATATAGTGTTAGAAAAGGGGAGATAATGGATAGAAGATTTAACGTGGTTCGCTGGAGATGTCTTAACTGTCCAAGTTCTCAAGGGAGACAGATTTAAAGAATTATTCCATTACAGCGAAAAATATTTTAGAATCTAATAATTGTTCAACTGCTTCAATTTCTTAATATCCGCAATACTCACAACACCCAAAGTAGGCCGGAAAATACAATATTAATAGGTCCATACCGAACGAAGCTTTGCCCCTCACACCCACATGTAGTCAGTGCCAGCTTGTGGGCCTGAACAGTGGTGGAGTCACGTATAGGTCTAAGGGTGATCGTGCATTCCCTAATTAATTTTAAAATTACCTCACATATATATTGTTAAATCTACGTGATTGTCCTAATTAATTATCTTTTGGTCCACTCTCTCATCGTCCATCAATAAACCTCTAAGTTTTTATAATTTAATTATTTGTATTGTCAATAGTTTATAAAATGCTCCCCTTTGACCTCGAGGTCCAGTCGCTCCATCCTTGGGTCGGGGCCAATTAGCTACAAACACAGTTATTCAAAAAAAGTTCACTTCGAATTACACCGTAAGCTCTTCAAATCGAGGCCATTACAATTTTGATCGCCGAAAATTCAGGTGACTTTAACATATGCAAATAAATAGGTGGCCAAACCTGATTCCAACTATTTCCAAATTAATATATGCCAAATTTTGAAACTCGTTTCATGTAATTTATCTTTATCAATAATAATAAAAGGATACGAAATACATCAAAAATTAGTTAAGCACCAAACAAAAACTCAAAACTAGGAAAACAATGGAAGTAAACCTTTTTTTTTCTTAAAAAAAAAAGAAAATAAAAAATAAATAAATAAATAAACAAACCAGTTTTGCGATGACCCGTCCTTTTTGAGACTTTGATCCAGACTTTCCTCATGGGAGTCGTCATTTTGTCCCAGCAAGTCGTCTTCATATTCAGTAATAATAATATTATTATTATTAGGATCCTGATTTATTAATTAATTAATTTAATCAACCACCAATGATTGAATTAAGCACAAGAGATATATATATATTATGTCGAGGGATTATTAATAACTAATTAAACTTCCCTGAAAACAACAACAAAAAAGAAAACATGAGAAAGAAATTAACAAACGTAATTAGTACAAATTACTCCAAAAATTTCACATACACACCACCAGGTGGGTGGTGTGTGTGTGTGTGTGTGTGTGAAACCTACCTATGATGGAACAAGGGGGGAAGAGATCAATTTTCAGGTCGACAGGAGACCGGAGAGAATATGAAAAATATATTGGTGCTTTTATTTATTATTATTGTTTTATTTTTAGTAATATTAATCTGAGGGGACGAGAGGAGAAAGGGGAAGAAGACCGTTAATTTGTTGCTCTTGTTTGTTTTAGCTTAACTAATAACCACCATACATTATTAATTAATTTCCACATTTGATTTAAAACTCAGACACGTGTTGGCCTCTGAACAGATTCTAGGGATGGCAACTGGGCGTGTTGGTCTGGCCAAACTCAAGATCTACCTCGTTAGATTTTTTAAGGACCAACATTCGGTAGACTCGATTTATATTTTTAAAAAATTAAAAATGATTTTTTTAAAAATTTAAACTATCATAAAGTTCTAAAATAAAGAATAATAGTATTACCGAAGTACTAATTATTTACAGATTTCTATTAGCATATTTTAATTTCTGAAAAGTTGAATACTGTTATCACATATTTATTTACACATATTTTAAAATCATAACTTATTTACTAATGTTATATAATTATTCAATATGCAAAGATGTTATGTTCATATTTTGTATGTGGCTATTTATGTAATATATACATTTATTTGTGGAGTATAAGTATAAATCATATAAATTTATATATATATATATATATATATATATATATATTAATAAATAATATATACTAGTGGTAAGTGCACATTCGATGTGTGTATAAAATAAAAATAAAATATAGTTTAATTTTTTATTTAAATTTAAATTTATTATATATAATATAAATTTTAATTGCAATAACTAAAAACAATTCAACTAAGATTTAATTATATAATTAAAAATATATAGAAAAGAGAAAAATATAGGATTGTGATTTGGAGAGAATAGAAAGAAAAAAAGATGTGTATAGTTGATAGGAGAGAGAGAAAAGAGATGAGGTGTTAAATTGGAGAGGGAAGAGGGGAGAGAGCAGTCAAAAGCATACCAAATATATGAAGCAATCATTAAAAAGTGCTGATATTTTATAAAAAAATTATATATATATATAATTCTAATGGGGTGTGCCTCGGGTTTTACCAAACTAGATCTCCTATTTCATAATGCACATTCACGAAATTTGTATAATATTAATTCCTTAATTATACATTTGGAATATATCCATACATTGAAATAAGAAATAAAATACAATTTAAAATAAAGGATCTCGAGCACTGGGCGTAGACATTCTCTGCACAAGACTAATTAGGACAGGATCCTTCAATCTTCATTTTCTGCTAGTTGGATTGGCACTTGTGCCACAATAGCGGAGCCATGTATTATTCCAGAGATGGGCGTGCATTCCTTAATTTTAGAATTACTCCATTTATACCATCGTAATTGTTCTTTTGTTAGTTCACTTCTTTTTTTTTTTTAATTTAATTATTTGTATAATAGGCAAATCATAATTGGTAAATATACCCTTTGGCCCCCAAGTTTCGGCTTCGCCACTGTTGAGCCATGCGGAATTTTAATGATATTTTCATATTTGAATTATTACGACCGTGATAACATGTGTAATCATTAAAAAAAACAAAAGAAAAATAGGAAAACCATGCGTGTGCAGTGGATCGTGAGTATGTCTCTAAATAGAATTTGTGATTTTGTAATTCCATTAAGTCCCAAAATCAAAGAGTTTTAAGGAATAAGGGATTTCAAAATATCTAATCCACTTATTTTTTTGGGTTGGATTTTTTTTTTTTTTTTTTTTTGAAGTTTAATTTGAACTTATTATGTGAAAAATGAAACTATAAAAGATAGTATAGATAAAGTCAACGGCATGTATGTAGCCATATTTGTGAATGTACAAGTGGCTTCCCTCGTGTTTAGTTTGCTTGCTATATCACTTCTTTTGTTGTTTAGAACGTAGTTGATCGACTCAAATTTACAGTGGTGCTATAAGTATTCAATTAATTCATTGTTTAAAATGATAGAGCACATTCATGATCAAGCATCTTAAATCTTCTTTTAGTAGTATAATTCATCCTTTTTAAATTATGTGGTAGAATCTAACTCAAACTTCAAAACCTATCACAAACTTCACAAGCATAAGCTTTTTTTTTTTTTTTTTTTTTCTCTTAACCACCTGATTCCGATCCATTGACCGACTAATTCAGATCAAATACTATAGAAGCCGATTATAGGGACTATCTTCCCAACACACGATTCTGATTCATGAACCGACTAATTCGGATCGGATACTATAAAGAACCATTATAGGGACTACATTCCCAATACAGTTGTTTCATTCACAACACCAAAATTCAAACTCTGAACGTTGCTTGAGAGATCTAGCACCTTATCCTGCTAAAGCAACCGATAATTGGTGCTTAAGCTATGTTACATGCCAGTAAAACTAGCTAGATGTTTGTAACGGCCCGGCCCAGGCAGGTGAGTTATGAGTATCCTATGCCTGTTTAAATAACTAAACCCAAATACTTCACAAATAAATTCAAAATTCAATAATTATCCATTATCTCATATCCGCCCGGAGCCGGGGCGTTACAGTGTTAAACACTTTCATCTACGACGATCAAGATTTACAAATTTTGGGCAATTACGTAACCAAAGTTCAAAACCAATATTATAATTGAAATTTGAAAAGAACTGGAACTCACTTGGTGACTGCTGCCCAGGAAAATAATAATAATAATAATTGAAGAAAAAAAAAAAACTGTAAGCAATCACCAAAAAAGGAAACAAAAAAGGAAAAAGAAGAAGTGGAAATGACAATATACAGAGGTAACAACTTAGTTAGGAACAACTTTCTTTAAGCTTGCCATGTATGTCAAATATATGCTCCACAAATATGAAAATGAACTGTTCACCAACGGCTGCAAAAGCGCAAGGATAAAATATATATGGATATTAGTCTAAAATCTCAGAGTTCAGCGTTCGAAAAACTGATAAAATGTTATGCGATGACAATATAATAGATAGAGCTTTCGAAATGTGTAGGTTATTATAGTACATCACATATAAACCTCGTACCTGCAGATGGACGGGGATGACTTTGTATGTCAAGAAGTCACAGAAGGGCCAGTACATAAGACCGGTTAGCAAAGTAGGAATCAGGTCTCGCCTCAATCTGGCAAAAATCTCGGTCCCACTTTCCCCTGAACTCGCAGAAAGAATAATATCTCAATGGCTGAATAAACACACACATGCATGACTCTTCTACTCTTTTTCTTCCTGATCCAGCATTCTCAGATTCCTTTACGACAATCTTTAGAAGATGAATTTAATAAAATAATAATACTATTGTTTATTTTGGCAAAAGATCAATGACTTCTTCATTTAGACTTCTTCATTTATTCTATTAGTCAAGCTTGTCACAGTCAGATTTGCAGTTTTGAGCTACAAATATGAGCATGCTTTCCCCATAAAGCTAGTTAAATTGACTGCAGAACAAGATCCAGGAATTCGAATGACTATAACCTGATTTATGGTGAACCAGAAATACTACGATGTTGAGCTCATGTATGAACTCCCACAAACCTTTTTTGCTCGTTAAAATGATGGAAATTAAACCAAATTAGGAAAAAAGAACCAGAAGGTAAGACAAGATCCAACTTTGTATAACTCTTACCATGAGAATTGTTTGTATCCACACACACCCCCCCCCCCACCCCCCGCCCTAAAAAGACAGTGTTAAATTCACTGCAGAACCAGATCCGGGAATTTGAATGACTATAACCACGATTTATGGTGAACCAGACATACTACAATGTTAAGCTCATGTATGAACTCCCACAAACCTTTTTTGCTCGTTAAAATGATGAAAAATAAACCAAATTAGGAAAAAAGAACTAGAAGGTAAGACAAGATCCAACTTTGTATAGCTCATAAGTGCCCGGAGGCTGCCATGTGACGCTATGCCCCACGGGCTTCAATATTATGGGGTGTCACCTCTAGATCGATTTAGTGATCGAGGCAAGCACTCCAAGGCCTCGTGAACTAACTTGTAAGCACGTGCTAAGGGTTTGAGATGTGCACAAGGGTCCTTTGGCTTAAGACATGCGGTCACGGGGCAACGCCGCATAGTGGCCAAGATACATGTCGGCAAGATGCTAGTGGGCAAGGAAACTAGTCTCGTGAGACATGCAGGACAAACTCAAGATGACGGCAAGCCGAGTAAGCCTTGGACTAAATGTGGCCCTTCTCGGGCAAGACACGAACAAGGATGCACCAAGGCGAGCCATGAAGCCTAAGTGTTCCGAGGGAGTGCCGAGCACGAGGAACGCGTCGTGGGCGTGCGAACGTTCCTCGATGCCAAAGGGGAGCGAGTGCGCTCCACTTCTATCAAGAGATGCAAGCAGACCTAGTAATTGGCGAAGCATGGCAAGCCAGCTAGCCAATCAGGGCCGAAGAGTAAGACTCAATCAAGAGAGGCACGTAGAAACGAGCCTCCGGCAAAGGGGCATTCCGATGGATGAGTGTCGTGCACCTAGTGAGCTTCTGAGCTCGAGTACGCCATGGGTTATCATAAAGACTCCAGATGGAATTTGGTCGTAACCTCAGGTTGAGTGCAACTTGAAGGGCGTCACAGGCGCGAAAAATTGTTCCGCTGCGCGACTCAAGAATCCGCCCGTGACACCTGGGAAAGACTCGCATCAAAGTTATAGAAAGCACTTTGAAGCAACTTTGTTCAACATAATCCCCACACTGCTATTTTTGAACTTACCCACAGAACCAAACTATCAAATATTATCTTTCCAAGTACAATATTACGTGAATTGATTGGAATTTAGACAACAAATGAGCAATATCAGGAAATTCAAAGATTTGAAAGGGAACAACCATTTGAAGACAAAATTGATAACCACGTGTCAAAATGTGACGAGAAGAATGGGTGAGTGATTATATTCAAGTTTGAGATTGTAATCAAAATTGTCACATACTAGCTTATCCAATGATTTTGCATTTCCTCAAGAAGAAAACCAATGATATATCAATCACAAGAGTAGAGTTTCATGAAGACCCTTGCTGCTAATGCATTCCTAAGGTTTATTCATCAGCTCGGATAAGCCATTCAAGGCTGAGAATGTATTCCTTCAACCTAAGAAGTTAAACTTTTCATACATATAGCTGCAAAGTGAGCAACTCATAGACTCAGTATTTCAGGGAATAGGAGACAATTTCAAACACTAATTTCATTCAAACATGCCCATTTTTTCTCCAAATTAATTCATACATTATGACGCATCTGCTCCTTTAGGCTTTTAATTCAATCATAACTGTAAAAACAACAATTTAATCTTATCAAAGTATAGGGGCTGTTGGCAAAGCAATGATAAACCCATGCAAGATTTCCTGCAGACATATAGATATTAAAGTCTCTCATAGAGAGTTAACTGCATTATCAGTCTGATGCAGTAAAGTCTCTCATAGAGAGTTCACTGCATTATCAGTCTGAAGCACAAAAAGAGAAATTTACCTTGAAGAGAGGCATTGAAGGAGAAGAACACGCCATTAATCATAGGCCCAAAAATAAGCTGCCCCATTGCTAGTTTCTTGAAGGTAGTAATCACATCTCGCTTTGGTAATAGTCTCCCCATAAAATTGAACCAAATATGCTGTGATGGACCTAAAATAAACAGCCCAAAGGCAGCCATCCTCATTGTCCTTATTTGATCCCATGTATCGTGCGACTCCATCGTAATTAGCTGACAAATGTTAAAGCACAAACTATTAACAAAAATCAAAATGCTGTGCATAGCACATATCCAGTGAAAAAAATGATGTAAAGATCATCCATGATATGATGGGATTCTAGTAAAAGGGCCTATAAAGTTTTAAAAGATACTTCATCATAAGCAACATCGCAAGCGGAGAAGCACTTTGTAACAACATAAATCCTCAGTGAAGACATAATTTGAAACTCCATTAATGATATGGCGGCATTGTAATTGCTAAAACATTGTATCAAACATGTAAAGTATCTAGATTGAGCTCCAATAATGTCACAGAATCTATTAATGGGATTATACCAAAAAAGGGGGACATAATATCTAAATAACCAAACAGATTCAACACATCTCAGATGGCAAAAACAAGTAGAAAAACAAGCACGTATCATCATCAACGCCCCGCAAACACATCAACATGAATCATCACAAGAATCAAAAACCAAATTACCTGTGAGGTAATGTCAGCTGCGGCATAAATAACAGCAGAAGATAAGCTTTTCGTCAGAATCGGACGCGACTCCAGCATGCGCAAATACCAACTCAGAAATCCCATATTGGAATTCGAAGCCTTCGATGAATAAGACCTGCAGGAAAATGCAAAGTAAGACGAAAAGTGAAATGGGTTCTCAGAAATTCTGGTTTTCTTGGCGAAATGGTGGTGGTGGTGGTGGTGCCCAGATGGAGTGCACGCTCGGCATTGATGCTTGTACAGACCAAAGCAACGGCGGCGCGGGGATTGGCCGAGGGCGCTCCTAGCGAAATGGTTTATCAGATCAAATCTCATGATTGTGTTTGCTTTTTCTGTGCCTGAGTTCGTTTATTGAATCCCTATTCTTTGGGAGGAAAACTAAAATGCTTACACAGTCGAAGAGGTTGCTCGTCGAAACTAAAATGGCCTCTCACTAGAAGCAAAAAGATATATATTTGCAATGGTCGGGTATAACTTGTATATATATATATATATATATATATATATATATATATATATATATATATATATATCGTACATTTTATGTTATGTTTCGAACAAGAATTTTAATGAGAAAAATAAATAGGGGTAAAAAAATAAAAGTATAAAATACTATTATTTGAAGTAAAGAAAAATATTTCTATCATATTTTTTTTTTATTAAAAGTCAAGAACTAAACAGAGGGTTATAGTTAACTATAAAAAATAGAATATATATCTCATATTCTAAACAATTAAGAGTCCGTTCCGTTTGGATGGACATTTTTTAAATATTCATTTATAAAGAAATATTTCATACAAAAAATATTGCATTTGAATAGGGTTTTTAAAAAAGCATCAACTATAAAAAAGAAAAAGTAAAAAGAACTTTTTTTAAGAAGTTATCCAAAATAATTCAAATAAAAGCACATTTTAAAGCATTTTTAACTACCGTATCCAAACGTAAAGTTACGTACCTTAAAAAAAAGTTCTACCATAAAAACCACCATTCGAAAAGTGCTTTTTTTTAAGTCCATTCAAACAATGCCTAAAGATATGGAAATTTTAGCTTCCGGCTTCTACTTATCTTAATTATTTATACTAAAATTATATTTAAGTGTTTATTGAATGTTTTATAATTAATAAATACAATTTTGCATAATTTACAATAAAAGTGCAAGATGATTCAAGTTGGCCATGAACATAATCAGTCGACTTAAGTTGAGCCCAGATCAAGCTCAAAATTTTCAAGCTTGAACTATTAGATGAGCCGGCTCGAGCTTAGTTGTGTCTGTTCAAAAGTTCATGAGCTGACTCGTGAGTATTTTTTTTATATTTTATATTTTTTAAATGTGTAAGTAATAAATACCAATAATAGATTTGTATAAAAAAATATATTTTTTTATTATTTAAATGTTTAAGTTACATATTAAAAAATTAAATAATATTATATTATTCATAAGTTTTACTTTAAAAATAGTAATATATTAAAAAAATAAATACTGAAAGTTGAGCTCGACTTTTAAACGAGTGGATAAGCAGAACTCGAGCTTCACAATATTGATTCGAGCTTAAACTAAAGCTCAAAAAATCAATCAAACTCAAACCTGACTCATTTTACACCCCATAATTTACACCGTAACTATTTCATTTTATCTTTTAAAGGGTAAATAAATTTTTGTGCTTTGGTTCCAAATATCAAATTCGGGTAGAATTTTCGTAGGAAATTGGAGCAAACAACAAATACTTATAATTTTAGGGGGGCAAAGTATTGTTTTGACATTTTGAAGGGGTTTAAGGTTAAGTGCGATCCATTATAGATATGTGATGTTAGATAAATTTCATATTTCTTTTTTTAAGCACTATTGTATTTCTCAGTCTCAGTATCTAATTCTTTGATCAAAATATACATTGACTCCCTCAAGAGTTAACTCTTCGAGCCCGACTCTCAAATTCCATGAGGGCTAACCCCTTGAGTCCGCCTCCTCAAATTGGACCCTCAAGTGCAGCCTCTCGAATTCATCCCCTCAAATTCCCTGAGGATCAATCCCTCAAACTTGACACCTAAAATTCCATGAGGATTGACCACTCAAATTTAGCCTTTCAAATTTAACGAGGATCGGCCCTCGAGTTCGGCCCTTCAAATTTCATGAGAACTAGCCCTCAACTCCATCTCCTTGAATTTGGCCCGTCGAGTTTGGCTGAATTCAACACCTTAGGTCCTACCCATTGACATCAGCCCCTCGGGTTTGTACCCTTGAATTCCATGAGGTCTTTGCTTAGTCACATTCACACATCCCATCAATCACCTCCATTTCCATCACATTAAAAGCAATCACCTTATTCAGATGTCACTCTAATTTAGTTTGTCTAATTAGCCGCTAAAGTGTCGTCTCAACCTATGTGGGCTCATGATGATCCTAAGAAAATCCAGGGGACACTTTTGTGATTTTTTCTTTCATTTTGGACTTGGTGATAGAGGCCAATCATTAAATATTGTTAAGCACTTAATACTCTTAGTACGTACACTTGACTTCTCGAAACTTCATATATCTTCTCCCCTCTCGATTTTCCTCCGTGATTTTCTGCCCTTTCACTAAACTGAAGCATTAGAGACTTTTAACTGGGGCATCCTCAACTTACATTTATTCCTTTTTTAATAGTTTGGAACCAATCGTTCCCCTCGAAAACTCTCCTCAAGTGCATCCGTCTTGAATTCTCATTTCCCCACCACGCTGTACCAAGGGATCAAAAATTAGCTTCATCAACATGTCCTAGTATGCAAATACAAATTTAACAACACCTCAATGACACAACACATGCACAAAATGCAAGTATTATTACTATTTTTTTTTTCAAAAAGAATGTAAAATGTGTATGAGAAGTGGTCATAGAATGTGAAAGGAATGCATTGAGAATGTTGTATGTCCATCAAAATGTTGTAATTCAATAAAATGAACTCACTAACAATAATTTCACATTTATAAGATATTTTTGAAGATAATTCATCCAAATTACTAGAAAACTACTGTTTTACTGTCATGGACAAATGAGCTATATATTAAATCACACTTTACCCTCTCAAACAAAAATAATAATAATAATCATACGCAAATACTATAACTACATATTGAAACTTTTTGCCCCCCTTTATGTTTGTTTTTGTTTTTAGGGTTGCAATTGAATACTAAGTGAAATAAACAGCATTTTTTCAGTATCACGTTTAGATATCAATACTCATTAACATTTTTTTTATTATGCGCTAAACAATATAAAGTTTTCCAACAAAAATAGGCATAATGATTTATCCTCCCTATTGCTTTTATTTATTTATTGTTATCACTCATTAATCAAACTATTCTTATATTTCTATTGTAAATATTTGATCCAATTTCACAAAGTCATTATTAAACTTACAAAATTAGTCAAAAGACATGTACTAGATCATAATAAAGTTTATAAACTTCTATATATTGTAAATATTAAAAGGTAAAAAGAAATAAATTCCCGGTCTAATACGCTGAACCGGAAACCAGAGCCCGGAGTTGAAGGGGGGCGGGCTCTTCAGAGCCTGCAAATCCCAGACAGCACATAAAACATCCAAAACGACCTTAATTTTGACTAATTCTCTCTCTCTCTCTCTCTCTCTCTCTCTCTCTATATATATATATATATATATATATAATTTTCATTTTCCTTCATTTTTTTTCCTGCTTTCGCAGCTCTTCCGAGTCGAGCACTAAACTGTAGTCTCTACTCACGATTTACTGCTGTGTACCCAGAAATACTGCACTAGGAGTGGATTCTAATGGACCCTAACCTCATGAAATTCCTCGAAGAAGATGAGGTCCCTCTCTAGATGCTGTACTTCTACGGTCTTTACTAATTCGTGCCCTTTGAGGAATTGAACTGTTAAGGATTTTGGGTTTTTTTCTTGTAATTCAATTTCGCAGGATGAGACTATGCATTCTGGGGCTGACGTGGACGCATTCACTGCTGAATTGAACAGAGATATCGAAGGGAATACTTCCACATCGCAGCAGCCCTCTGATTCTGATAGCGGTAACTGTGTCTTTTAATTGGCTAATTTGAGTGATTTAATTTGTTTTTTAAGTTTAAATTGCGAATGGGAGTTCTGGGTTGTCGGGCCTTTGATTTTTAAATGTATTGGTAGCTTAGGTTTGATCAAGTTTACTCTTTGGTAGCTAATTTAAATATTTATTTTGATTTAATTGTTCGTGGAGAGAAGAAAGAAATGGCTGGAATGAACTTGATGAAATCTGCTCTATAGGCTATTGCAGCTAAGCTGTTTAGGTGAGCTCAGGAGAAACTGGAAATTAGGGTTTTTGGTATAAAGTGAAGTTATTGATGTTGTCTTTAGCTAGATAAACTTAAGTAACTGCTATGGTCAATTACCAATAACCAAAAAAAAAAAAAAAAAAAGTAATTGCTGTGAAATTCATAGCTCTGAAGTTGTTTGGAAGAAGGTAGAATAAATACCATGAAATAGTTCATGAGAATGAGTATAATGGATAATTTGCTCAAATTCGAGAATCGATCCCTGTACCATGGTTCTTGAGGCTATGATTTTCATCTCAGCCTTTTCTTTTCTGCTAAAACTCTTCATCGTGCTTTTCAGCCGTCAGCACATTCGGATGTCAAAATGGATGTAAAAGTATTAGTAGAATTAGTGGATCTACTTTGATGCGTGTGCCAGGCAAAGATATTGAATGCATGCCTCCGCATGAAACTGATGAGTGTGATGGTTTGACCACTTCAGATGTTTCTGAGTTCTTCCACTAATTACTGATCTAGCAGTTCTTATAAGTGGATTAGTACTGTAAGCATAAACAAAGCAAGTGGAAAGGTTTCACTTAACCTACAAGTATATCTAATGACTCCCATTCTTAAATTGCATTAGGGAGTATAATTGATGACTAATTAAAATATTCTTCGAGAATTGAATTGATCATGAATTTGTTTGTCCATCATTTGTTTCGGAGGCCTAGATTTATTTTCACCTTTGATATATGAAGAAACTGTCCTCTGTAGATGTATATTGATTGCTTGAATGGATTCAGAGATCATAGAGATCACTTTAATGAAAATCATCTTGTTTTTCATTTTGATGGACTTGGCATTATGTGCCCCCCACCACAATAGATGAAACAGTACTATATATATATATATATATATTTTTTTTTTTCATCCATTCTGTTAAGACTTAAATTCATTTGAATCATCATTATGGTCAGAATGACTTACCTTTTTTCTATCAGAATGAACCTTTTCCTTTTCCAAATTTACATTTGATATACTCTAAAAGGTTTAATGCACAATGTTGCCATCAACCTGTAAAGATTGTATTCAGATCAGTGATTGAAGATCTATTATTAAGAGAAAACAAGCATGTCTTTTCCAGTCTAAATGTGTGGTAATACAGTTTTTCTTTTTAATTGCCAATCCCTAAGAAATTTCCTCATGTGTGCAATTCGACTGATGCAGCAGCCTTATCTCAGGGAAGCAGTCAGACCAGAAGTGAGTTTCTAACACAGTGGCAAACTTCTGGGCATGATGGAATTGCAAATTTCCAAAGTGGTCAAGATCCCATGGCTACGGTGGAAAAGGAACAGCATTCGTCTCAAATGGAGCCACAGCCACATGGCTCAGACTCCGAGAATAGAAAAGAGAATGAACCCTCCTCCCATGAACTTAACCCGCCACATACCTCAACAATAGATGCTTGTCCACAATCGCAAGATGAGCGGAACACTTTTCCCGTATCCCAACCCACGGGTACGCAAACATCTGGAGAACAGTCCACTCATATCCAAGAGCCAGACCGCCAAACAAATTCAGAAAGAGAATCACAGATGCACAAATTACAAACTATCAGCAATCATCCATCTATGCCAGTAGGGTCAAACGATCAACAGTCTTTGTCAACAGGGAAGTTAAATCAACAAACTAGTATGGGAATCAGTAATGAACAGGTCATGTCAACGGTGAATCAACATGCCACAGGAATGGGGATGAGTAGCCAACAGACTTCGACCTCTGGTATTAATAATCAACAGTCCATAACAAGTAGTAATCAACAGCCTGGTACAACTTTGAAATTGAACAAACAAGTACCGTTTGGTATGTTGCTTCCTATCATACAACCCCAACTTGACAAGGACAGAGCTATGCAGCTTCACACTCTTTACTTTAAGCTCAAGGTAGTTTTTAGTTACTCATTACTTTGAGAAAGTAGTCTCTCAAACTGTCTATGTTATTTACTGCAATGACCAAATTAGAGCAGTGTCATCCTTAAAATGAGATATCTGTTTCCAGAAAAATGAGATCTCTAAAGATGGTTTTGTCCGACACATGAGAAGTATTGTTGGGGACCAGATGTTAAAAATGGCTGTGTACAAACTGCAGACTCAGGTATGTGATAAGTATCATTTCATTTAATGCAGTTAGGGTTGACTTTAATATCCTGGAAATGTAGTTTAACTAATTCCAGATGAAAATCAGGCTGCTAGGAACTCACAGACTCCCCCCAATCAGTTTCAGTCACAGCCTCAGGCCTCTGCACGACAAATGCAAGTGCCATCAAGTGGTGCAGATTCTTCTCTTAAACCTGCCATCAATCAGTTTCAATTTCTTTAGAAGCCTCTCAGCTTTTCTGCTGATAAATCTCCCGTTTCTGCTTTTTGCAGCACAAATGTCAACGGACTTAAGCAATTCAACAAGCGATGGTAACACATCAAAGTTACTTGAGGTGGAAAGCCAAGCAGATTCACAGGGAGTGCAGGTAAGCCAAATGCCACCTTCCAGCTTGGGCACTTTAAATCAGGAGAGGAAGCATCCTGCATTTCCAACACAGGGACCTAATAAGCAGCAGCATACGCACGTCCCACAGACATCTTTTCCCACATATGGAAGTTCTGGGAGTAATTATTCACCTTTCTCTGCAACTAATGCTTCATCTTCAACATCTCTTCGATCACAACCTCATGATTCTCAGATGAGGCAGGCTCCAGGTCATCAGAACATGACTGTTAATAATCTGGGGCCTACAACCCAGGGCATGAGTATGATGAACATGCCTAAGTTTGACAGGCCTCATCCTCTTGGTGATCCTAAGAAAATGCAGGCGGGAAGTCTGCCTCACATGAACAGCAACACAGCCCTGCAACAGAATCAGGGCCAGTGGCCATCATCCACCAGTAAAGAACAGAAAACTGGCGTATCGTCGATGATGCATGTAAAGCAGGAACCAGTTGACCAGTCAAATGAACAACAGCATAAAGCCCAGTTGTCTTCCCCACATGGGTTATCTTCTTTGTCTCCTGGATCATTTAAACAGGGCACTGCAGCTTCAGGGAATTTGAAGGATGAATCTTTTGAGATGCAGTCATCTAGAACAGGATTCACACCACCTCCAAGCCTGGTTCCAACAAATTCAGTTTCATCTTCAATTCCAAGCCCGATGGAGACCAACGTTCTGGTATTTAATGACTCCCCTGTATCTCTTTTGTGCTTTTAGCCTGTCACTGATGCTTTACTTTCGGAATAGGTCATTGAAATCCTTTCTTGTTGCACATGCTATGTACACAAAAAACTCACATGGCAGTTGTAATGCTCCAATGCTTCTACATCAAGACATAATGCATATAAAAATAATTCTCCTGATTTTAACTGTTGGATAGCTAGCTAGATGTTGGTATTGGTAATCGGCATAACCTGAATAAACTAGCATGCATATCTTGCCTGGTCATTGTCAATTGAAGCTTCTCGGAGGAGAAGTGGAAAGAGATGGAGTCTTTACTTGTATCCAAGAAATGAAATGCCAAAGATAGATTATGCTCATTACATGTCCGAAGCAGCTGAGTTGTATCACTGCATTAAGTTGGGTGTGGTAATTTTAATATTAAAACCAGATGACCTTATTCATGGTTCATCCAGTCTGGTTTCAGGGATATTGTGATTGACATACTTGGTTTTGGTGTCTATCTTGTTCCTTTTGTAATTTATTGTCGTTCTTGTTTCTCGATAGCTTTGTCATCCCACTGGTGCACTGGATTTGTTTGTAAGAGATAAATTTCTGAATGATTTTTACTTGTTTTCTTGTAACTATTCCAGGAAGATTAAGTAACCTTCTAGGTTTTTTGCCAGAAAATATTGTTCTCATTCATGAACTAAGCGTTTTCTTTGGAAAAGCATCCTTCCCTCAGAAGCATGGTAACCATATTTGATTGACAAACAGAAGGTTTTAACAGTATTCAGCTTCACAAGCGATGTTAATTCACTTCTACAATGTTAGTTTGGGAAATTTTGCAAGGCCTCACTGGCCCTGTGACGAGGGTTTGTTAAAGTACTTAAATGATGCTGTTATGTCCTCTTTTTGGGGGGCTACCGTTAAATGGAGAGTTACAAGATGAGGGATGAGTTAATCGCCAAGTATCCATAGGACTATGTAAATTTTATGCTGTATAGAAGTCATATGAGCTCCTACCTGTATAAACGAACACTTTGCGAAGTCTGCACAATGATAATTGAACGTTAGAAGACTAAAGATGCTCTTAACCAGGAGAGCTTCTCATAAGTTTGTGCTTATAGGTGTTACTTATCCTGTTTCAGTCTACTGGAAATATTAAATAATTGATGTCTCTCCTCTCGAACAGCTTAAGCTTTTAGTTGAAGCAGTTATTATAATAGTTTCTCATTTGGCTAACTTCCCCTGACCATCCTGTCTCTTGCTGACCCTCCACATCTCTCTTTCTGGGGTGGTGTATTTTCTATCAGTAGTAGTAATCCTCGAGAATGAAGTTCTATCTTTTCCTTTCTTTTGTTTATTAAACTGTTTTTTATCAGAACACGTTGTGATGGTGGTAGTGTGATTCATTTCTTAATCAGTGGTTACTTATATCTTTACCTTTTTCTCTCTTTATACTGTCAGTCAAATTCTCGGCTGCCTTCTCTAACTTCTGCTATTGGGCCTGGAAATAATTCCAAGGTGCCCCCAAAAAAACCTGTGGTTGGGCAGAAGAAGCCAATGGAAGCACCTGGTTCTTCGCCTCCATCAAGGTGATGCCATTTTGACACATAGCAACAAAATCTCTTCAATATAAAATGCTTGAGTGGATTGTTCTTTTTTACTTGTGAATTCTTATAAACATATATTCTAACAGTAAGAAGCAAAAAGTGTCTGGAGCCTTGTCCGATCAAAGCATCGAGCATCTGAATGATGTTACTGCAGTAAGCGGAGTTAATCTCAGGGTAATCCTCTCTCAACCAACGTTCACATTATACACAAAACAAGATGATATTTCCATCCACTTCACATGCTTGTTTTTTCTTATAGTCGTTGGGACCAATCACGGGTCTGCTTGTCTTATGAAATAAAATGCATAAACAGGAGGAGGAGGAACAACTATTTTCTGGCACCAAGGAAGATAGCCGGGTTTCAGAGGCATCCCGACGTGTTGTTCAAGAAGAAGAAGAAAGGCTGATTTTGAACAAGATTGCACTTCAGAAGAAAGTTGTGGAAATAAGTACAAATTTCTAAGTGAATTTTGATTGTTTATGACATCCTACTTATTCTATTTCTGGATAGCATCTTCACATCATAAAGGTTAAAATTTGTGATTTGTGTGCTTTTTGGCAGTGGCAAAATGCGGTTTAAAGAATATGAGCAATGACGTGGAGCGATGTTTGTCCTTGGTGAGAATGCGATAGACGTTAATTGCTCTAAATGTGAATTTCTCATATTGTTCTCTAGAAAACCATGTAGTGAGTAGTGACATAAGTGATTTTGGACGTAAATGATTTCATTTGGCAGTATATAATATTAAGCTTCCAAAGTGCGAAGCAAAAAGCTGCTACTGACTAGCTTATCCTGAAAGACTTGTAATTTACCTGATTTTGAGAAGTATAATTGACTTAGAGAAATCTTTTAATCTCTGTCATTTTCAGTTGAAAACATTTTTCTCTTGAGTTTAGTAAAGTACCGCCAAAATGATTATTTGTTGGTGGAATATTGTACTTTCAGTGTGTGGAAGAGAGAATGCGCGGACTCATATCTAATGCAATCAGACTTTCAAAACAGGTTAGTTTCCCTGCTTTACTTGGTACGCCTCTTTTTTCTTTCTTTTACTCTTTGTGGAGTTAAGTTGCTTCCTTTTTGAGTATCCTTGTTTTTCTAACCTGTATTAAATTATTTCTGTAGCGAGTTGATATAGAGAAGCCAAGGCACAAAACTATCGTCACCTCAGATGTCAGGCAACAAATCATGACAATAAACCGTAAAGCTCGTGAAGAATGGGAGAAAAAGCAGGCTGAAACTGAGAAATCTCAGAAGCTGAGTGAAGTAAACATCCTGTGCTTCTATTTATTTGTTCAATGTTATGTGGATTCTGCTTTGTTGGGCAGAAACCATATGAAATCTGTGTCTTAGATTTATGTAAATGCAGCCAGAGAGTACTACTGGAGTTGATGTCGACAAGGAGAAGGATGAAAGCCGTGGAAAATCAACAAAGGTGTTGACTTAATCTCTGTAATACTGTATCGAACACGCTAAATAAGTCTAAGTTCTCCATTGTTTGCAGGCTAACAAGGAAGAAGATGATAAAATGCGTGCTACAGCTGCAAATGTTGCTGTCCGAGCTGCTACCGGAGTGGGTGACATGCTGTCAAGATGGCAATCAATGATTGAGGCCAAGCAGAAACAGGGAGGATCCGATACATCATCTGGTTCTCAGCCTGGAAAAGATGTGGCACGAAAGCCTTCAGCAACCTCTACAAAAAACACAAAGGATAATCAAGAAGCAGAAAAGAGAGACCCTTCAGCAGCTTTGACCGCCCCTGGTAAGTTGGCTTTTCATGGAGCAAAAATAACCGTACTTCTTCCTTGAATAGAATCTACAGATAGGAACATATTTGTGAGCCTCTACTAGGTAAAAGATGTAACTGCCTTGAAGAGCTACAAGATTAATTTGGTTTCCTTGGTATTGCTGATGAGTCTTTGTGTTTGATATATTTATTTCTCAGCATATATGTTGGTTGCTTAGGTTAGTGTGGTATTCAAACAGACAACAAAACTTGCTACTGTTGCACTGCACTGTGATCACCATATCGCTTCTCTTTTCTTCAGGATTTTTGACTTTTTATTTTCTTGGATAATTTGAATTCATTCTTGTGTGCAGCATCAGTTAGAAAAGTGGGAAGAAATCAAGTTGTTGTACCGCGGATAGCCCGGAGCATCTCAGTTAAGGATGTGATTGCCATATTAGAAAGGGAGCCTCAAATGTCGAAATCTGCACTGCTATATCGCTTGTATAACAAGGTCACTGCTGATGCTGCCAGTGAATGATCCAATTTGTGGATACAGATTAGTGAAACATGTGAAGATTGTGATGCTTCGATGCGTTTAATTATGGGACTGGAAGGCAGATGGATTCCGTTTCTATCATCAGTGTTTACTTGAATTCCTTGTATATGATGAGAGGAGAGAGGAGTGAAAAAAGGAAAGTTATTTGCTGCTTCTAGCCTTGTGATAACAAGTTGTGCTGTATTTGTTATGCACATAAGCTATTGATGGTCAAGAGTTTTTATTTTTGGGTAGATGATTCAGTTATAAATAAGCCTTTTTCTAGTTAGGAAGAGTAGTTTTTGTATTTAGTTTGATAAAACTAAAGGAAATTATCGATTTGATCACTTCATATGCTAAAACAGCTATCCATAACTGCAGGAAGAGCAGTGTGCCAATAATGATTCCACTCATTCTGTTCAAAACTAATAAGCCGACCTTTTGGTTTTGGGATCACCAACCAAAACAAAAAGAAGAAAAAGGAAAATGCATTATTATTATTATTATTATTAGTGGATTGGGTATATTAAATGTGTGTGCAGATTAAAAATAAAATACAATCTGATTGTGTTTTTAAATTTGATTGGTACAAAATTAGAAACTTATTAAATTTTTATTTGTGTATATATTTTAAACTATTTTTAATGTATTTATTGGATTCATGAAAGAAAAAAAACAAATGTAAAATTCATATTGAAGATAGTGATATGAGAAAAAAGAGAGAAGAAGAAAGAAAACAATAATATCACATTGAAAAAAGAAAAATAAAGAAGTTATCAAGTAAAACATACCAAACATAGTCATTAGATGGGTTTGATTCTTAATAAATAATACTAGCAGTAATTGTACACTCGATGTTTGTACAAATTATAAATGAGGTATAATTTAATTTTTTTGTTTAGTTGTATTATATTTATTAAATTTATAAAAGACGAAAAAATTTAATTAGATTAGATTAAATCATATAGTTGAAAAAGATTAAATAATGGATAAGGAAAGGAGAGGAGAGGAGAGAGAGAATTGTAATAAGAAAAATATTAATATCACTTTGAATAGAAGAGAGAGAAAAGTGAGAAGAGATAAAAGATACGAGAAAGAGAGAAGGAAAAAAATCCAGATCAAAAATGCCGAAAGTAGTTATTAAACGGGACTAATACTTTATAAATAATATAGATATATTATTGTCATCAGTACCATTATTATTTGTCTAGTTGGATTAAATGCATTATTTGGGCCGATTCATCAACACCAATATATAACATGTTTTAGGCCGAAGCCCAACAAACAATTAAGCTCATACTAAAGCCCGCTCTTCAATTTCCAATTTTCCAGATCTTTTATCGCCGGTGCGGTTCGTACATTTAGAGAGGAAACTAAAACTTGAAATTTCGTGTAACAAAATTCGGAAAAAGTTGAAACCCTCGTAGAAACATAGCTGAAGCTTGCGAATCCGTGACAGTGCCCGTTTCCGATTCCGTCGGTGGTAGAGTTTCGCGCATACATAAGTTTTTTCAAGGTACATTTGCTCCAGTTTTTCATTTATTTACTTTTTTCCAGTTATATTTTCTTGAATTTTTTTTTTTCAGACTGAGGTATATTAATTGTGTGTGGAGTTGATGGGAGAATTGCTGGACCTGAGTGAAGCATGTATACTTGTGTGTACGTATGTTTGTATTGAGCATCGCATTCCATAGAGGTCTAGATTTTCCCTAAACAGCCCCCACCCACAGGGGTCAAGACCTAATTTTTTGTCTGAGGGGAGAACTCATGTACAATTTAGTGCCTTGATGTGGGTTCTTGTTGGGTGTTACAATTTATGCTGAAGAAAAAAGGTGATAATCAAGATCGTTCTTTTTTCCTGACTTTTTTTTTCCCTTCCTAGGTATGAGTTTGATGGAAAACTAAAGAAAATCTGCAAGCCCTATTGTCCCCTTACAAATAACATACCTAAATCTTTCTTGAAATCAATCATAGTTACAAAAAGAATTGAACAATTAAGCCCTTCACGTTATACTCAAACAACTTATTCAAAAAGAATTCTCATTTGCTGTCTATTGTTCTGTGTTTAGAATAATGGCAAATCAAGGAGGAGGAGCTGCAGTTGCACAAATACCCACAAGCTTTGGACATGAGCTCAGGGCATGCCTTCGCTGCCGTCTTGTCAAAACTTATGACCAGGTTCTCATTAACTGCTATTCTTGTTCTCTGCATTTGTTGTTTATCAACGCCCAGAATGATATGAAAAGACATTATTTGTAGTTGTTGACTGATATAATTTGTGTATGATTATTGTAGTTTCGGGAATCGGGGTGTGAGAACTGCCCTTTCTTTCAGATGGAGGATGATCATGAACGAGTTGTCGACTGCACAACCCCCAACTTCACAGGGTTTGCTTCTCTTTTAGTCTAATTGTCTTAACAAAATCCCCCCCCCCCCCCCCCCCCCCAACACACACACAAAAGAAGTGCTTGAAATCAGTAGAGGAATTTCTTATCTGAAATATACTCTACATAATTTTTTTGTTCTCATAAGCAGAATTCTGACTGATGTTTTAATAACAGGTTAATCTCAGTCATGGACCCAACCAGAAGTTGGGCTGCTCGCTGGCTCCGCATTGGTATCCAACTTGCTCTGATACTTTTACTGTTGTTAAGCAATTTCGTTCTTATCATGAATTGAAATTCTGATAATCATTAACTAACTAAGATACTGTAACTTGTGTGAGCCCTTAGGAAATAATCTTCCGTAAAAATTCTTCAAAAATGCAAGGTGAAATGTGGTGCCATTTCTCATAGTGAAACATCTTAAGAGCCATTCAACAATGTTCTTAATGCTGACCTCCACTATGCATCTGGACATATAATAGAACAATCTGGCTCCTTCTAACAGATCCCAGACGTTGAAGCTCTTTTTTTCATATGATCCTATGTGACATCCTTTATAGGTTAGGATTAACTGCAAAAGCCTGTTCAGTTTGTCTATTGTGCAACTATCTATTTTTATACTAGAATGATCCTCATGCATCGTGACACCTGCCATGAGAACTGTTCTAGTGCAGAAGAATGACTTTCTGAGATAGCTCAGACCATATATATCTCTCACAGGTATTTTAGTTGACAACTGGAATGTTTGCTTTTGGCTATGGTTGTTACATTCTAAGTCCTGGATGAGCAAGCTGGCTGGGCTGAAGCCAAAGAGAATAAGCATCACATCCATAGGTTGGACATGTTATGAAAATAGAAACTGCATGTTGACTACTCAACTAATGGAAACATAAGAGCTGGAAGAGATATCACTCTTGAAGACAAATGGCCATGTGGGAAAAATTTGAAGGATTTCAGTGTATTTCTTGCAACTTGGAAACCAGGGGGGAATTCTATTATCTGCATTCGAATTAGGCCGCTCAAATTTGTTAAATATGAGATCAGATTTTGAATATATATGTCCTGACTGTATATATTGTTTGATGCATGCCCTTTTACGTTCGGTACCCTTGTATTCGTTATTTTGCTATAATAGAGTTTGCACTCGGTGGTTTCAACTGTGTGATTCTTTTGAAACTTTTCAGGAAAATTTGTTCCTGGTTGCTATACGCTTGCAGTCTCTGAAGCACTCCCCCATGACTTGCAGGTAAGCTATTTTAAGTGGATCTATGAGTAAATTGTCACATTTCTCAAATCTATTTTCCCCTGCACTGATTTGTTTATGTATGAAGAGAGTTATAATTATGAAGTTCTAATTGGCCTTGTAGCACAGTGTCATGCAAATTTTGTATATTGGGATTTTGGGTCTAAAAGGTTTTAACTTGCTTTTTTTCTGTAGCAGAAACAAATTTAATTGATCTCTCCATATTGAATCTAAAGATGTTTGTTATAGTCTTGGCTCGTGATGTTTTCTTTACTGCATGCTCGAAACACTGAAGTTACATTAATGTGAATCTGTAGTCAATATTTTGGATTACGCTTTTCCTAGATCAGCAATCAATTTCAGGTTTCAAAGAAGAAAATTAAGTGCTACATCAGCCAAATGTATCAATACTTGCTGTTTTGCAGAAAATTTCCGTCATTTCTCTTCTTTATTTCAAATCTGAAGTGCTCTGATCAATATTTCCTAATGTTGCAGAATATCTGTGAAGATGAGCGAGTACCTTATGTTCCACCCAAACGTGTTTGAGTCACTAATCGATCGTTGTTCCAGCTGATTGTCTCATTAAACTCTGTGTATATATGCACATGGTATGATCATGTATTAATGGTTGAAGGAACCCTTGGTACTTAAGCCAACTGGACCAATTTCTTCCCTTAAGCCTTGATTTAAAGAGTCTGTTCTAAAGTAGACTATTGAAAGTGGAGATTGTCTAGCGAGCAATGAAAATTTATGGTACCTAACAAATGCTAACTCTGCCTTAATTTACTGACCTTGTTTTGACATTGTTGCAGATTTTATTTTATTTTATTTCTTGATTTCCAAACACCTGATTTGGGACAAGCAGCTGATTAAGGGGGTGCTTTTAATCTCTAAAAAAAGCGCTTGTCCAACTTTTGTTGGAAAAAAAATAGATAGTGGGTGTTTTGTTTTTCTATTTCTATTGAAAAAAAGTAAAACTAAGTTTGAAGCTGAAAGCAGTGTTCAAATTGTTTTTCACATCTTTTAGTTGCTTTTTCAAAAGTTATTTAGTGCTTTTCACTATTTATTCTTTCAAATACCATTCATATTTACTATTCAACCTTTTGTCAATTTTATCTACAATTATTATTTTTCTAAAAGTAGAAGTGTTGGCAAACACTCCCTAATACAAAAGTTGTGACATCTTGACTGAAATTTCAAGTAGGAATGCAATTGTTTATTTTGAAAGCGAAACTACAATTTTAATCTACTGGAATACATTAGTTATAGATGCCAAAAATAGTTTAAGGCCGTTTGCAAAATTGCCTGCATTTGGATTAATAACTTGAATTTGTTGCAACCATTTTAAACTAAGGGTTTCAAGGAGTTCTAAGTTGTGTGCTTTATAAATCTTTTTGTAAGAATAAAATAATTGATCACAAATAGTAATTAAACGATTTAAAATTTATAGTGATTAAGTAATTATCTAAATAAATGCAATTATGTTATTGTGAAATATTAAATTCTATATTTTTGTTTGTGTCCAAACACAACAAAATAGAATTATTAACAGAACTGTTACGTCAACCCACCCCACCCCCCCTCCCCCCCCCACCCCCCAAACCACCACCCCCACTTTCGAGTATTGTTCCAGAAAAATTATGGTTAGTGAGTTTAGAAAAAGTGTTGATGATTCGGGAATTGTAAGATATATTGCAAACAAAGCAAGCAAAGGATTCCTTTGGATAGAAACATGAAAGGAAGCATCTATGGAGCCTTATTATTATTTTTTTAATAAGAGGAATTTTTTTTTTGGGTTTTAAGTCAAATTATTCTGCATTTGAATGTAATAATTTAAAATATGTTCTTATTTGAAAGTTATCATGAATGCCTTGGAAAAAAAAATCACTTTGCACCTTTTTTTGCCGACTCCCAATAATATAAGACTAATTCTTTTCAAAAATATTTTCTTTTTCCGAAAAACAAAAAATATAAATGTTTTGCTTCTTAAAAAAATCCATCAAAACGGGTTATGAGAATACATGATCCAAAAAAAAAAAACATTTGAATTTGATTTGATCGAACTCTACAAATTTTATAACTTTTTATTTAATATTGATCTGGTCGAATTCAATAAATCATAAAATAAGTGCATTGTACTTGTTAAATGATTAGTTATATAAAATACTAGCGATGAGATTAGCACTCCCCCTAAATCATGCACCGACTATAAAAGTATATTAATACTGATTCGTCACGCGATCAATATTGGTTCGACCGAAATAGATTGGTCTAGAATTTCCACACGGATCAAAGTATAAACTGGGAGTGGGTTACGGGGGCAAATTAGAATTTACCTAAAATATAACCGCAAAGGAAGAGAAGAAGAGAAACCGAAATTCAGAGGCCGGAGGCGCTAAAAATTCTCTTCGCAGCTTAGCTTGTGATGTCAAAATCTCGAGTTTACGCCGACGTCAACGTTCATCGCCCAAGAGATTATTGGGATTATGAGTCTTTCGTCGTTAAATGGGGGTACGTTTTATGCCTGAATCTAATTGCCTGCATTTTCCCTGATTTTTTCGTGTTTATTTTGTGCCTTTTTTTTTTCCCTTCGGATTTATATTTGTTTTCAATTTTGTGTGTGTAGTTCTTATAGGAATTGAACCAGATTTGTTTATATATTTTTGTATGAGTTTCATTTGTACTAATTTTTTTATCCGGCGGTTAAGTTTAAATGCGGTGATTATACTGAGAAAAAAAATGTTGTTCGAATGCTGTGTGTTTATACGCTGCATGCTTAGATACCGGTAATTTATTGAGAATAGGAATAATCTTGTGGATAGCGGCTTCAAATTTCTCTGTATTAATTTATCACATATGTGTGTCACGTTTTTGTTGTTACTGTCTCCTTTCAGAGTAGAAATTTCTTTCTGCTGTGTTGGTTTTGTTGTTTCAGTAGTGTGAAATATTAATTTCCTGGTGTATGCAGTAATCAAGATGACTATGAGGTTGTTCGCAAAGTTGGAAGGGGAAAATACAGTGAGGTCTTTGAAGGCATAAATGTCACGAACAATGAAAGGTGCATCATCAAAACTCTCAAACCAGTCAAAAAGAAGAAGGTGATTTTCTCTAGTTCTCTGGTATCAATATGCCAAGAATCTTCATACTGGGAAGTGAACATTGCTTCCCCGAAATCCAAAACCGTAGCTGATGAGTATCTAGTTAATGAACATCTCAAAAGCATCTTTATGCAAAGTATTTGTTTCATGTCAGGTCGGTGATGATGTTTTGAACTTGTGCAGATAAAGAGGGAGATAAAGATACTTCAAAATCTTTCTGGAGGTCCAAACATCGTGAAGCTGCTAGATATTGTCAGAGATCAGCACTCAAAAACCCCTAGTTTGGTTTTTGAATATGTGAACAACAATGATTTTAGAGTCTTGTACCCAACATTGGCGGATTACGACATACGCTACTACATTTATGAGCTTCTCAAGGTTTAATTTCCATATTATACATTCTAACCGTTAGTATATTCTTATATTTTCTTGATTTCTATTTAGCTCTGCTACTTCCTTGAGGACCAATTTGTGTATATGAGTTTCTTTGGAGTACAAAGTTGGGCAATAGAAGTTATGGTCTCATTCTTTCTTGATCATGCAATTTTCCTGGGAGAAAATATGTGCAAAACTAAACAATGCAGTGCTACTTCCTGTGGACAAAGAGCTCTAATAAAAATGACGATGATGAAGCAAAGGTTTTTTGACCTTTTTTAGCATCCAATAATTGCAAGTGCCCAGATTGAGGACTATAGATGAGACATGTAGGAGAGAGCTGTTTGAGTATCTTTTATATCTGTTATTTTTTCATTTCTTTGACATTCTTTCACTTGATGGAATTGCAGGGCTTTGGGACTTAAATCTAGAATATTATTCTACTCGGTTATGGTTTTGAAATTGGAAGCTTGCAGTGTAGGATCAAATAATTATGTAAAAGGACAATAAAGTTATTTGGCCTCTCCGTAGAAGTATTTAGTATTCTGTTGTGTTACTCTAGCTAATTTGAGGATTGATGCATGGTTAAAGAGCAATTTGGAAATTCGCCAAAAACCAATGGAACTGCAACTGCTATTTTGATTGCTTTTTCGTTCCTTTCGATATAACTCATGTAGAGGACCATAGCAATATTGTGTTAGAAGCATCCTCTTTCTAGTTACATAATCTTTCTTTTGACATGCTCTGTATGCTATATTGCTAATTATGCATGTGTTGGCATCTGGGACATCAGGTGTAAGTAGCAGTTGCTGAGTTCACTTTCAGGGTATGAGTTACAGTACTAAATTGCAGAACTTTCCTGCTCTGGATTCTTGTGATGCATATAGTAACTGCTGCAGTTATTCATGTTTTCTGTGGAAACATTTATGGGTAGACTTGTAGAGGAGTTCATGGGTGATTTGAGTGGATGTCAAGGTTGGTCTAATAGTTTTACTTGGTTATAGATTGAAGTTCTGTATGTGATGACTATTTAATCTGAGTATGCCTCTTCTTTAACGTTGTTTTAGGTGTTTCTTCTTGGTTAGCTTGCGTGCAAGGTCTCTGAGATATGTGTTCTACTAATTATTCATTACTTTTGAAATTTCAGGCTTTAGATTATTGCCATTCACAGGGAATAATGCATAGAGACGTCAAGCCTCACAACATTATGATTGATCATGAATTGCGAAAACTTAGGCTGATTGATTGGGGGCTTGCTGAGTTTTATCACCCTGGCAAGGAATACAATGTCCGAGTGGCTTCAAGGTTTTTCTCCTTCTTTTCTTGGGTAGGGAGGGGGCGGGAGGTAACAACTTTAAATTGACATCTCAATTACCTTAATGGCTCCGCTGAGGATATGGATTTAGCTCGCTGACTTCCAAAATGTAGATTTATCTCATCTTTTGATGTTTCTCTCCCTAATTCTGATGTAGAGATCAAATAAGGTGTTCGTTTAAATGTCTGTACCTGTGACTTTTCATTTTCTAATTGTTTAGATACTTTAAGGGGCCTGAACTGCTTGTGGACTTGCAAGATTACGACTATTCTCTAGACTTGTGGAGCCTTGGGTGTATGTTTGCTGGAATGGTGAGAAACAACCTTGTTAATCTATATATATATATATATATATATATATATATATGCGTATAGTCTCATTTAACTCTACTTTGCCATGTATGAAATTAGAATACTTCATATATGAATTTAAATAAGTATTTATTTATTTAGTTATTTGTGTTTATCAAAAAGAATCATACAATTATTCAATATCTAAAACAAGATCGATTCACTTTAATTTCAATTCAAATAACAAAATTAGATTTTTTTATTTACAATATTTGTCATTTACTTTAATTTTAAATAATTAAATTTTTTATCACTTATTTCTATGTAAAGCTTTTAAAAATTTCCATGCCTTAATTAAACTAAATTTATATTGATATTGAACATATTGTATTATTAAATGAATTTTTTAATGTACTTATTTATCGATTCATGTTTCGACAAAAGTTAATTTATTTATCGTTTTTTTAATAGAAATTTATGAAAATATATAAATGAAAATATTTATTTCCCAAGGTGCAGGCAAAATACTAATACCATATATATTTCTTTGCATTTGTTGCTATTTGAGTTATGTTTTGGTTTTAACTTGCAGATTTTTCGCAAGGAGCCATTCTTCTATGGTCAAGATAATCATGATCAGCTGGTCAAAATAGCCAAGGTATTTCAAGTTTCTGGTGTTCT
>JAOWBU010000287.1:0-31993 GCA_026212405.1 Petrea volubilis
CCTGAACTTCTGAAACGCCTAACACATTAATGTTTGATGAAAACCCTTTAACATGCAATGCAGTCAACAAAAAGTTTTGTGCTTGCCATGATCGTAGAACAACTGGGATGTCCTCTTCATCCACAAAAGGATCACCCACCGACTGCCCTAACAGCTCAAATAGTAGTCCACCAGCAACTCTGACAGGAACCTGCTCATAAAGAGAAGCCTCACACAATTAGACATCTATGTGACATATTAGGAGAATAAGGAAATAACTTATCTTCTTCTGCTTCCTGTTTTTCTTTATTTTTTACCTTAAAATCTCAGATCCCATGTTTGAAAGGCATAGAAGTCTTTCCATGTCTTATTATTGACACTCTAATAGAAGAAGTTGAATTAGATGGCTTCATTGACAATAGAATAGTATAACCTCACTTAGGTAAGTCTGTAAGAAAGATTATCTCTACTCATAATTCTGAAAGTGCTTCAAACTTATCAACCAATTAGTAGGATCAATGAGTCCAAGGACAACTGAATTTGTCGTAAAACAACCTTTTAGAGGATTAGCCTGTCTTATGGAAGACAGTAAAAGTATTTCTGGCAAAACTTCGTAGAATCTTCTATAATTTCTTTTGAAGAATGCAAGATTATTTCAACCATTTTTCCTCCTCAATTAAAATCCCTAAGATGCTAAGAACCCATCCAGCTGCTTTGGAAACCTTCCCATTCCCCCTGCACATCACTTGCTACCCACTCACCGACCACCACCACCACCACAACAACAACAACAAAAGAAAAAGAAAATAAAAAGAGACAAGAAAAACCAACAATACACTCCAAGAAAACTAGAAAACAAGATAATGCTATATTTTCTTCCAAAAAGTCCAAATCAATTATCAGTCATGACAGGAGAAAAGAACTTTGTATGGTGACATAGGAAACTATTTCATCGCAGTGTGAATTACTGATATTAGCCGAGTCCTGGTGAACATAGTGAAAGAGTGTACAAGACTATTACCTCATACAGGAGATGCTTCATACGTTCACTTATCAGCTTACTTTCATCTCGCAAGGCAATGCTGATTGCGGGATGCAACCACTGAGCATTACTCAACCATGAATTGATAAAAGGATGGCTTACATCCACATGGCACCACCAAGTAGGCCCCACAGGACGTTCCCAGTAGGGAGCTGCAACATTAGCAACAGCTATATCATCTTCATCATCTATATTTTCAATGGATTGAGACGCCCGAACAGAATCAACTTGCACTGTCTGAAGGAGTTCAGACATCCTGTTCCAGCCTATTGGTATCCAATAATTTCCTGAAGATCTTTCACAGGGATGATAACGGCCCAAATGGATATCAATGCCAGTAGCTTCTAAATCTAATTGTAATTTATCATCAGCATTTGGTTCTGCAGACTGGAATTTTAAGCCAGTCCCTGCAGAAGAAAGCGGCTTCCTATTGCCTCGTATGAATTCAAAAGCACAAATTAGCCCATCTGTCCACAACTCAGTACCCAGCATCACATCCCTAGAGGATTGATGTTTTTGATTTTCTTGTTTCGTTGTATCAGTGGTCATTGTTGTAGGATTATCCTTGTTCTCAGAGGTCTCAAAGGTCATTTCTTCTTCCTATTAGCAGTTGAAGCAAGAAAATGTACCCAAAACCTCAATTTAAAGAATATATAGCCTTCAATATCTGACAAGTAAATCAAAAAACTAAATTGAGTATGTCTAAAGCTATTAAGACTTGCATAATATTGCAATAGATCAATTCATTTTGAGCCCAAATCAGGTGGAAATTTAGAATTTTGTATGGACTTCCCAACTAATATGGTCTAAGTTTAGTCACCCAATGGACCATCTACTAATGTAAGGTTTTCTGGCTCAACTACCTACTGATCACACATGCAAACACCAAAGAGAGAAAAATACTCTACACTTAGATATGAATAATATACATATATCTAAAATTCCATTTTCTTTTCATCATTCCTCCTAAGGACTACATTGCCAATTACAAGCACAGTGCAACCAAGTAGAAGCAGTACACACTACTTTGTTGCTAAATCCAAAATAAAGCACATTTATTACAATCCGTTACCAAATCTTATGACAATAAGTCGTGCAAAGAAAGCTAAATATGATAGTTGAGTAAGAAATTGTAATAATAACCAGCGAGCATAAAGCCGATCGTATTAACAAAGGTTTAAACACGTACACGCACTTCCCGAAGATTTAAATATACACGGAATTTTCAGCCCTGTAAGGCTGTAACTTCCCCATCTGAATTCATGATTACACATAAGAAGACCGGCGATGATCACTTGTACAAACTACAATTAGAAATCAAACACAACTAAATTTGGAATTTCCACAAACAGCCATCTCCACAAAACAGGATAAAATTCAGTACCACAAACCTGCATAATGCAAGCCATCATTTGCAGGCAACACAACCAAATATCGTAACTCAATACATCAACAAAGTATATAGTCCGTAGATGCGACAAAAATTGACACCATAGTAACTAAAGAAAGCTCAATTAGGCACAAAAATTTTCTGATAAAATAATCAAGCATTCTTCATCTTTGGGTAAGACTCGCCAGAAAATTACAGAACCAATCGGGCTTTTATCGTGGTCATGTGGTGGGGGAGAGCAAGGCGGGGGGTGGGAGGTGGTGGAGGGGTTTTGTCTCTTCATGTAGTGTGTGTGGATAGATAATGATGATATGTCTTATCAAGAAGTGAACTCCGGTGGAACTGTGGAAGCAACGCTGAATCTACCATATGCGACAGAGCTGGATTTCCCGCCTTGCCCCTCAGAGCAACTCTGGGGGCTCCTATTTGCATAGTAGAAAATTCTACTTGCAATTTAGTCTTATATATGAGTTTATCGCTAAATTAGTTGGTGTTAATTTGGTCCTAATTTTATAAAAATATTTAAGTTAATTCCACTCAATAACTTTATTTTTTTAAACTAGTCCCATTGTTAAAAAATGAATAAAAACGATATGTGTAAATATGTTGGTAAAACTTAGCAATAAACTCTAGGAAGTCTCTATGATAATTTTTTTTTTATAATAAGGGTGATGTGGCATAGTTCCACTTGATCAGACATGTCATCATGATATGGTCAAAAGAGACATGTCACTCATATGACAATTCCAAAATAATCTACAATATGAACTAATTTGAATAGGTTCTTGGGACGAAAATAAAGATTCTCGAGGGACCCATCCTTTCCCACACATGCCAAGGGTGTATGGGACATTTCAAAAAACCCTCGAGAAACCCTTGATGGGCAACCTTGAGGAAATTTGAGATAAAGGTCCTCTAAATGCCTTCAAAGACAAAGTTTCAAGGGCCCATAACTAATAAATAAATCCCATGGGACTTTTCGACGGCCATCCTAAAGAGTGTCATTGAGGGTACTGTACATGAGCGTTTACAAACCCTTAATAACTCCACTTAAAACCAAACCCCCAAAGTTTACCTATCACATGACTGCTACCTATACTTTAATAAACGGGCATACCCATACATACTAACCATCACTAATGCTGTTGTAGGAGTCATGTCGGTTTCAAATATAATTAGGGCGAATTACATCTACCTCCCCTGAGGTTTGGCGAAATTACAATTCAACCCATATTTTTTTGTAAATTACAATAAACCCCCTGAGGTATATTTCGTCTAACAATTTACCCCAACCGTTTAGGACCGTTAGGGTTCCGTTAATTTTTGTATGTAAAGTTCCGATAGTACCCTTAAGGGATTTTTTTGTAATATATATAAAATATTTGGGGTTGTATGTTATATAGTACATCTTTGTGGGGCTAAGAGTAATATTATTAAAAAAAAATTTCTGCCTTTTTAAGAGTTGAAAATGACGGATAGGTGGGAGAAGAGAGAGATCTAGATATAAACATATGCAATGTATATACACATGAAAATTGAGAAATCCTACACTTTTAATTCATCATAACTCACTCATTTCTTCTCCAAATCGCCCAAGTTGTATGTCAAAATCGATCACCGCGACAAGAGGAACATGTTGGCGGTGGTAGTTTTGGGTTTCGTCGGACGGTGGAGGAACAGTGGCGGCGGCAGCTGCGGCAGCAATGAGGTGGTGGCGGGTTTCCGTTTTCCTACAAGTTTTTCGGTGAATTTGAAGCGGGTCTTAAACTTTTCGATATGGAAAACACATTGGTGAGGTCAATTTTGGCCTAGAGGTGGAGGAATTGAGGCGAAGAGTGGATTTATACATTTTTCATCTATCACTTGTAATTATTACATACCGCAGGGGTTTATTGTAATATACACAAAAATGTGGGTTAAATTGTAATTTTTTCAAATTTTAGGGGAGGTAGATGTAATGCACCCTATGTAATATTAGCAAAAAATAAAGGGCAAAACGGACTTTATACATTTTCCATCCATTACTTGTAATTATTACATACCTCAGGGGGTTTATTGTAATTTACAAAAAAACGTGGGTTGAATTGTAATTTCGCCAAACCTTAGGGGAGGTAGATGTAATTCGCCCATATAATTAATACTTCGACATGTCGAATATCTTCAGCATTCAATACATGTGATATGCATTTCATGGAAATATCCCATTTTATTAAATGTCATGTATGGCCATCCAATCCAAAGTGTGGTCCCTCAAGACAAAAAGGAAATGACAATGCATGTCAAATGTCATGTATCATCTTGAAATATATACACAAGAATCAAAGAGTATATTTATATTAACATATTTAATTTTAATATATTCGATCTTGAAATGGTATAAAAGATCTCAATTTTTTAAAGTATACACTTACAAGAAATTTAACGAATATATTTTTTTAACAGACATTTTAAAACATAATTAAACATACTTAAATCAATAATGAAGGAACGAGCTAAAAACACTAAAAAAAAAAAACTTAATGCACAAAAGACTCCAGCTTGAACTCCTTGTGTGTGTGTGTGTGTTTTGTTATAAAAAACTAAAAATATAAATTTTAGACTTCTTATACCCTTTTTAATTGGTTCGCTGTGCTCGAAATCAATTAAAACGGATAGTGCTCGTATGTTTACATCTCTACACCCCTATTGTGTTCTAATGATATTACTATAAGAAATAGTATAATAAATGTCTATCATTTCACTTCTGTTGATTTATTAGCTATTTGATAAAGTTAAATTAAATAAATTAAAGATTTAATTCATTATTGAAATATTATGGGATGTATAAATCTACTTACAAATAAAAGTCAATTTATCATAGGATTAAATATATTTTGCTTCCTCAATTATTTATACACCTTACTGGCATTCTAGGCTAATTAATATATTTTCCATATAAATTAAGCTAATTCATCGTATTATGTTATGAATAACCGACTCAACTAATGTTTAAATAATATCACTCATTGCAATATTAAGTAAATTAGTAATATTATTAAAACAATTTATTTATATTTTTAATAGTTACTTAATAGCAATTCTTATTATTTTTACGTCTAGAATTGAGTTACTGAACAACCTTTTCAAATGCTATCCACAATTTACAATTTTTTTCTTTCGTTTTATTGTATACATTCAATATTTCCTTTGGAAACATGCTCTCTTTTCATCCTTTTATTTTTTCTTCAAGATTGGAGGTGCGGGGAATCGAACCCCGTGCCTCTCGCATGCGAAGCGAGCGCTCTACCATATGAGCTACACCCCCGTGACATTACTTTCAAGGTTAAATACAGGAAAATAATAACTTACTTAAGAACATAGTTATATTTGTATGCATTAATGTCTTTTAGAATTTTTATATTGATTAAGAATTAATTAACCTTTAATTATTTTTTTTTTACTCATCATATGTCAATATATACATCTACATAGCCTTATTTTGCTAGACCATATTTACATTATATATTAGTTTTTAATGGTGCTTATTTTATTGTATTTTTATATGGCTTGTTCTTATTTTTCGGTTTTAAGATCCAAAAGAGAAGAAGTTTGACAAGCACAACCTTTTAATACACCACAATAACGAGCAATCTATGTTGAAAGATGTCAGTCCTGAACACTACGAGTACAAGAATTTATGTCTAACATCGCTGCGTTGGCCTTCCACAACAAACCAAAACTAATGGAGTCTATGTTTTTCCTCAAGTATGACTTCTACCACAAGTATGAGGTTGAAAGGTTCAACATCTATCTTGATGATGATGTTAAGACGATATTCGACAAATGCCCAAAGGATATTAAATTTTATGTAACATTGATGGGCAGAGTACAAGGGGAGACTAACAAAGCTAGGGCTAGATAAGAAAATGCTACAATTTCTAAAGCAAATGAGGCGGCGATTGACAATGAAAACCATGAAGAGGAAGAGGATCTTTCAGATGACATAGATAGTGGTGAAGAAGAGTTTGGCTTGGATGATTTTGAAGAGAGGGACACGTTATTTGATCATACTGGGAATGAACCACAAAATGAGGCTAACCATGTAACAGATTCTTCTTTAAGAGTGGATAATGGGTCGGAAAGTGATACAGAAATCTCATCACATTCAAGTGCTAAAGTACACCGAGGAGAAGGACCCATTTTGCAACTTTGATCGATGTGGCCAACTCTGCTTATGGTCGATGGATCCTCGACCTCTTCAGGGGGAGGGGCATGAATCACTCTGCGTTGCGCCAATGGCCAAGAGCTTGATTTTGCCACCCGACTAAACTACTCCTGCACGAATAACAAGGCCGAGTATAAGGCCCTTATTGCTGGATTAAGGATGGCTTTGTAAGAAGGTGTAGGGAACTTGGTGGCCCTCACTAATTTGCAACTGGTGATCAAACATTTCAATGTTCTTTCGAAGCTAAAGAGGCAATGTCGATGATTAAGTACCTTAATGAAGAGGCTGATTGGAGAATTCAGGACATTTATGCTCCAACAAATTCCTTGATTTGAGAACTAGCGGAATGATTCTCTCTCCAAGCTGACTAGTTCTCTGAGGGGAACTCAAGAAAGAAAGATTACCTTCATGGTCTCCTCCAACCCTGCGATAGACCTCTCGGGTCGACCAGCTGCGAAAGAGATGCCTATAGACCAACTACTAGAATGGATGGCCGAGTCGATGGCCTACCTTAATGATGGGACCCTCCCGAAGGACCCCCGAAAGGATCGAGAAGATATTTGACTCATGATCAGGCCCGAGAGGTAATCGAAGAGATACATGAAGGTTGTAGGAACCATAGTGGAGCCAAATCTCTGGCGCAGAAGATCGTTTGAGCAAAATATTTTTAGCATACCTTGGTGCATAATTGAGCTCATTTTGTTTGGAGGTATCCAAAATGCCAAAAAATTCCAATCTCTCTCATCAATCGCTGGCCTCAATCACAAATGTAGAGATATCATGGCCTTTCGACCAGTGGGGCATCGATATCCTCGGACCATTCCCATCATCCTCGGGATAGAAGAAATTTGATATAATGGCGGTTGAGTATTTTACCAAATCGGCCAAAGTAGAGCTTGTGCCCCAGATTACAAATGCGACCATCATTGATTTCCTTTGGAGGAACATGGTATGCAGATTTGGGCTTCTACAAGTCCTTATCTCCGACAACGGGACAAATTCTAAAGTAAGGAAACACGAGTTTGGTGTTAGAGCATACAAATGAAGCAGCGATTCACATCCGTGGAAAACCCGTATGCCAATGGTTAGGTTGAAATCACTAATGGAACCATCCTCCACGGGTTAAAGACAGTAGTTGAGTAAAGCCAAAACAGTTGTGCAGACAAACTGCTTAGGGTTTTGTAGGCTTATCAGACTTCTACTCAGACAACAACGGATGAAACTCGTTTTGCCCTGGTTTATGAATTCGAGACAGTCTGTCCCGCAGAGGTCCTATACGAAATGGCTAAAGTAGCCCACGATGAAGAAGTTGCCAATAGGAAAGTGCACTCTCTTGAGCTAGATTTCCTCGATGAAAAACGCCAATGTTGTCCTCCCTCGAAGCTTCTAGGTTGGGGACCTGGTCCTCAAAAAGAGTGCTAGTCTCTAGATATATAGGGAAGCTTGATCCCAATTGGAAAAGTGGGTTCTAACTCTCTCCATCATCGCATTGCAATCTTAAATTTATAAACTTCAATAAAAACATGCGCTTTCTTCCCAAAGAAATTATATGTGTTTGCATGATTTTTATGTCTCTTGCGATCATAACTTGCACAGACTTGTTAATTTTCGATTAAACTTGGCGGACTTGATTGAGTATGATTGAGCTATTAAGCGTGCACAGCCTTATGGAATTTTGTTATTATTATCAATCTTATTACGATAATTGTTTGCCTTATTCTTTGGTTGAGTGAATGCAAAACGTTTTGCATGACACAAATCAATTGCTCGAAGAAGAACTTTTCATAAAGTTAGAAAAGAAATCTTTACAACTTGCTTTTTTAAAAATTGCCCCTTTTATGAGCCCTAGGCTCGGGTAGATACTTGACGTCAAAGCAGTACATGAAAACATAAGGGGAAATGAGGGAACATGTCAGGCTGCATGAGCAACGTTGTCGTCGCCATCCTCGAGTGCATCCTCGCCGCCACCTCCAACCGCAATTTCTACATGGCCTCTTGGCCCACCTTCCACACTACCCTGCCCGGAAACCTCCTACGCCTCAGTGTGCTCAAGTTCAGCCAAGAAGGTGTCCCCAGCATCTGTAGCCCCTTGGGCCTCTAGAGAGCCATGCTCTTGGTTAGCCCCTTCGCCAGCTGTCTCTATGGCCTGAGCATTTCCATCTCCCTACGCGAGAGTAGCCCCTTAGCCGATGCTATGATGGCCAAACCCTCCTCGAGCTCTTGCCTGGCCTCCACGTCAGACAAGATCAAGGCAAACACAAATTCATTGGCCTGCCTGACTTGTTCCTCAACGATTGACACCACGAAGGAGAACTCCTCTCTCTCGATACTCGGGGGAGTTGCTTGGTCCTCTAGGTAGTCGTGCAGGAAGTTGTCCTTCATCACGTCTTGGAGGTTGACATCGAACTCATCCTGGAAATCGCCAGCATTGACCATCTGCTGGATGGCCTTCTCAAAGCCATCAACAAGATCGGGGCAGCCTTTCCTCAGTCAGATGTATTTGAAAACCTATCCGTGGATAAATCATCAGACAGCGTCCTCCTCGATTTGAGGTTGGCGATTTATTAACTCTAGCCTTTCTTCTTTCTCTTTGGTGAACTCAAGGGCGAGCTTCCTCACCTCTTTTTCAACCGCTGCCTTCTCCTCCCTCAGTCGGCGAACCTCCTCCCTTCAATCAGTCAATTTTTGCATGAGGTTCTTCACATGGTTCGTCTGCTTATCAAATACTCCGATAGCTGCTGATTTTTTGTGATCTCCCTACTCAGTTCCTCTTGCAAGTTTGCCACCGTACTAAGGTAGTCTGCCGAATCTTACTCGAGTTTACGAAGATGGTTATGGTAATTCGTCATCCTGCGAAAGGCATGAAAGGCCATTTGGGCCAACCCCTATATGATAAACACTAAATCAAGAACTAAGACATCTATTAATATGCGAAAAGGATAGTAAACTGATTTGGATCAAAAACTTACCCCATGGAGACAGAACATATGCCTATCTTTGATATGTCGATTAGTCAACAGGATCAAGGTTGTTTTGTCATTCCGAAATTGAGAGTAAGTGCTCATCCTTCAAACTACGTTCTTATGCCCTCCCCTGAGGGTGGAGATGCCCTCGCCACTTAAATTGCCGAATCATGGCTCATCGGGCATGGGGAAATTGATTATCTCAGCCTCGGACTATGCCAGGAGTCGATGAGTGCCTTTGATGGGAGACTTTCTAGAGCTCTTTCCTACTGATCTGCTCATTCTAGGGGTCTTCTTCTTCTTCTTCTTTTTAGTCGGCCCCTTTATCATCGAGCTCTTGCCCTTACCCACACAATTGGGCACCTCTTTTTTCTTGCGGGCCTGCTTAGGTTCAAGCTCATGGATAGTCACTGGGGGGAGGACTGTCGTAGTTAGTCTAGCCCCTTGATTGATTGGGGCCTACCGGATCGAGGAGTCCCTTGACCTAGTAGACTGCCTTGATGGGTAACAACCTCCTTTTTTTCTCCCCTCATAAGGGTTGCCCCTGCTAGCTGTGTGGATGAACTCTATACTTCCACAGCTTGAGCTCTAGGACCCTCAATTTGGAGGAGCTCCTACTTTTTGGCCTTCTCATTTATAGGGGCCGACGCAGCTCTAACTTGGTAGGCTTGATTTCTTCGTGGAACGTCTCCTACTCCTCCCAACATGGCAATGACTTGAGAAGCCCTCGACATCTTGAGCAGATCAAGACTTGCAAAATCAAACTAGGACATGCTACATTGAGTAAGCGAGAGGCCTACTCATGCTATCAATTGCTCGAGCAGAAGCTCACTCGAGCTTGGCCTTTGTAGCCCTTTTCGGGCATTTACCCACACCAGGTCTACGGTCAATCTCATCAGTCCGGCCAGAGACACTTGCTTAGTAGTATTCCAGGTGGTCCTAACATTCCACCTGCCCTTGTTTCTCATAAACACCCACTTCTCCTTTCAATCTGTGACATGCGAGGAGGTGGGGACATTGAAGAGCTTTGTTCGAGATGAAAAAGAATCCCCAGGTATCTTGTAGGTTGCTCCATGTGGTCGACCTCGTGAAGACACTCGCTTGGAAAAGGTCGACCTCGTGAAGGCACTCGCTTGGAAAAGGAAATCAAAATTCCCTACGGTCGTCGGCTCCCCTTAGCACAACATGTAGATAATGAACATGCATATTAGGGCATAGGAGTTGGGGAGGAGTTGTATAGAGTAGATCTCGAGGGCATTTAGCCGCCATCTCGTTGATAAAATATTTAATAAATATAAAGATTTTTTGGTCATTTATGTTGACGACATTTTAATTGCTTCTAATACATTAGAAGAATATAAATGTCACTTTCTCGAATTTACTAGAGCTTGTAAAGATAATGGTGTAGTTTTATCCGAAAGAAAAGTTATAATTTGTAAAGAAGAAATAGAATTTTTAGGGTTAAAAATAAACAAAGAAGGAATAAAACTTCAACCCCATATAACGAGAAAAATTTGTGATTTTCCTGATAAACTAGAAAATAGGAATCAAATTGAACAGTTCCTTGGTTGTTTAAATTATGCTAAGGGATTTACTATAAATCTTGCAAAAAATAAGCATGAAAATACAAAAACTGCTTTGAAAAAATAATACTAAAGGATGGAGCGAACAACATACAGAGATTGTTAAAAATTTAAAAGAAGAATGTAAAATGTTGCCTAAATTAAAACTTCTTGTTGAAAAAAGATAAATTGATAATACAAACAGATGCTTCAGATCTCTATTGGGTTGCATTGCTTAAAACAAATTTGAATGACATATGCAGATACACTAGTGGTACTTTCGGTCAAACTGAGGTCAATTATATAACCCATGAGAAAGAACTTCTAGCCATCATAAAAGGAATCCAAAAATTCTCTATTCCTATATCAAAGACCTTTCAAAGTCCAAACCGATAATATCCAAATACAGTCTTTGGTTTTCAATAAATTACTAAATACACCCCAATACAGAAGACTTCATAGATGGCAAGTTTGTCTATCCTTTTATAGCTTCAGAGTAGAGTACATAAAAGGTTTAGAAAATTTCCTAGTCGATTTCATTTCTAGAAACACTGGATTTGGAAAGGGATGAGTTCTCCAACTCTAACATGAATGAGATAGGTGTGCATTTCCCTGTAAATGCATATAGAGTGATTGTATGCACTATACATACAACTAATCCACTGTCTAACGATCGGTGGTAAAGATTTCTCAAATCTGTTTATGGGTGATAATTTTCCAAAAATTGTGCTGATGATTTACATCATCCTCTTTTGCAAGTATAAATCATAAAGAAGATGGATTTTGCTAAAGAAGAAAATGAGATAAAGAAAGAGATTGCTGATCTTGTCTAGGTTTGCCAAGACATGGTTGATGGAAGCAATAATCTTAAAGAATTGGTTGAATTTAATTTAAAAATGATGATAGAAATTGCTCAAGAAAGTCTTACTAGAACTCTTCAAATCCAAGACAAGCTAAACAATTTTCTTGAGTTACAAAATAAAAGTAAAGAAAAAATGAGTGATGATAAAAAAAGTGAGTGATAAAGGAAAGGAAAAGGTTGAGTCCTCTAGAGTTCAGAATAAAAAGCCTTTTTATAATAAAGAATTCTTAGACTCCATGAAGAATAAAGGTAAGACTTTAAAATCTCAAGAAGAATCAGAAGTTATTGAAGTAGAAATTGTTAAATCCAACAATTTTAAAGGTTTTGATAAAAGGGCTTTGAAGAAGAACTAATTCTCACAAATAAATGGGAAAAAGAATACAAAGAAGTTTCTGAAGAAGCCTATCAATGGAAGAATACAAGACCTCTTTTCTATTATAAAGGAAGCAGTATCTATCCAAGGATAACAACTATGTTTGGAGCATATCCACATAAAGTTTTCTAATTGGCTAACTATGGTTATCTCGATTTGATCTATGTAAATCCATATTGCCAGGAGATTTTTGAACTTGATGACCTTTTTAAATCACAAGTCAACAAATTCTCTAAAGGAAGAAGAGTTGTTCTCAAGTTCTACTCTATATCCCCAGAACCTGAGTCACACATCTGGCATGAGGTACAACATATGATCACTATGGATGTGATTGCTACTAATCTAAAGATTGAGACCGGAATAAAGAATTTTCAATCTTTCAAATTCACTAAATCTTGGATCACTGAAAGGCGTGCTCTTGGAATAAAAGCAATTTCTTCAATTGCTAAGCAGCTATAGGAGCAACAGTATGAGACTCTCATACAAGCTGACAATTGGATTTTGCTAAAGAAAGGAGGACAAATAAAATCTCTATTGTTAAAGGAATTCATAAATAAATTCATAACTTATCAATTCTTTTGCACAACTGAAACTAGAAAGAAGACTTGTAGAATGATTGGATGTTGTGATATGTCATGATGTAAGCATTTACGTCATATCAAGGAGTGACGGAAGTTATGACGTCATTTCCTACTAAAGAATTGTGGCAGAAATCTTTTTTCACGTGAAGATAAAGAAGACGTGTTTCCAGCGCATAAAGAAAGCGACATTGGACGCGCAATAAAACTTTGAAGTCCGAATAGTTACTTTTAGACCTCTATAAATTGTGTTAGGTTTTCATTTCTAGGCATGGAAAAATCGATCAGAGAAAAAATCAAAGAAAAGAATCAGAGAAAAAATAGCCTTTAATAAATTCTTGTAATCCTTTCTAGAAAATGCTTGTATAAATCTCATTTTGAAGGAAATAAAATCATTTTGCTTTCATAAATTTAAGTGTCTGAAATTCTTAATGTAAGAATCTTTTACATTTATATTTCTCCTTATTGTCCAAAATTCTCAAATCCACATAAGGCCGTAGTGAAACACCGTTCGAGACAACAACCATTCGAAACGTAAGTCCCGTGAAGCCAAGTGGTCGTTTGAGAAAAGACCAGTCAGACTTGTCAAGGTGAAGAAGACGAGTCCGAAGGAGGATTAAAGAATTGCGACTAAAAAAGAGGTAATATATTTTTAAAAAGTTGGGAAAATTACATCCATCTCCCCTGAGGTTTGGCGAAATTACATTTTAACCCACGGTTTTTTGTAAATTACAAAAACCTCCCTGAGGTTTATTCCGTCTAACAATTTACCCCAACCGTTTATGACCATTAGGGTTCCGTTAGTTTTTGTATGTAAAGTTCTGATAGTACCCTTGACGGGTTTTTTTTGTCATATATATAAAATATTTGGGGTTGTATGTTATGTATTACATCTTTGTGGGGCTAAAAGTAATAATATTGAAAAAATTGCTCCATTTTTCGACAAGTTTTTCAGTGAACTTGAAGCGGGTCTTAAACTTTTCGACGTGGAAAACACATTGGTGAGGTTAATTTTGGGCTAGAGTAGGTTTTATACATTTTTCGTTTATCACTTGTAATTATTACATATCACATGGGGTTATTGTAATATACACAAAAAAATGTGGGTTAAATTGTAATTTCTCCAAACCTCAAGGGAGGTAGATGTAATTTGCCCTATTTAATATCAACAAAAAATAAAGGGCAAAACGGACTTTTTACACTTTCCGTCCATCACTTGTAATTATTACAAACCTCAGGGGGGTTTTTGTAATTTACAAAAAATCGTGGGTTAAAATATAATTTTACCAAACCTCAGGGGAGGTGGATGTAATTCTCCCTAAAAAGTTTAGATATTAAAGGTTTCTTTTCTTGATTTAGGAAAATTCATGGTTTTAGAGTACTTCATTATTAATCATGTTTTACCAGCATATTGTCATATATTTTATGTTTTAAATTAAGTGAATATAAAATGGGTAAAAACTTCGACATATTAAAGAATTCGTTTAAAAGAAAAAGAAATTATGAACAAAGGATAACAATTTTAAAAGCACTAGAAATTTTACTTGAAGAATTAAGGATAACTATTGCCATATATAACGATAAAGAAGATTATGTTTTTAATTTAATCAATAAAAGTATTAATAAAGAAATTCTTGATAAATATGTTGAAGATCTAGATCAATTGGACATAGAATTCAAGAACTTTGGGAAATAGAAAGAACAGTAGAAAACTATATTTTGATGACCATTAAAAATCAAGAAAAAATAAAACTAATAAAATTAATATATCATGAAAAATGAGATATGCTTCATTTCTTTTCATAGGAGTTATCAAAAGCTAAACGGACTTAAACAAAAGCTCTAAAAAATTATGGGCAATAAAGTAATTATCATAAATTTTAAAATAATATAAAAATTAAGTTACTATTCATAAAGGATAAAAAGGAAAAAAATTTATAAACAAGGATATTTTGAAAATAATTTTATAAAAATAGAATAATTTAAAAATTATTTCCAACCCCTTTTGGGTCAGTTTTAAAAAAAGTCCATCAATCAAATACATTCTCTAGTTAACTATTCTAATGTCAATCTGATGGGAGCAATAGTCAAGATGCCGCGTTATTTTTAGCATAAAAAGAAGCGTAACAAATAAAATTTTGGATGTGGTCTATAATAGTGTATAATAGTGTACCTAAATAGGTATAGCTTGTAGAAATTTGGACACCAATTGGTCAAAAGTACATATCTGAGTTTGATTCCGGTGGGTCCGCCGATACTATACCAAAATCAAAATCCTATGTAGGGACTAATAGCAGTTATTGTGATCTATCAAGCATTTCTCTTCAAGAAAAATGAATATTTATTTTTACATTATGTTTTTTTTTTTATCGATTTTTATAGCTGTCATTTAGGTACATTTTAATTATTTAAATTTGAGTCCTTTGGCATTTCATAATAACTAGAGTTGTTCACAGTTTGATAAACTGATCGAATTGAATCAAAATCGAGAATTCAATACGTGCACCAAATACAAAAATGAAATCACTTCGGTATTTGATATAAGGTTTTCAAATATTCGGTATTCGATTTGATAATGATTCTTGTTGAACCATATTGAATACCGAGTTTATTTATATATAGTAGGATGGGCAATGATATTATACATGTTCAAAATATATGCATATCAAAATCACTGATATTTCATATAGGCTAGTGGTGTGTGATCTGTTGTTTTTTTGTAATTGTTTGTGGTATAAGGTGATAGAGAAATAATATCATATGATCAACTTTAAAATCGACTGACGTATAGACTCCTCTTTTCACCACATTTTGTTATTGTGAAGGACTAAAAATGCATATTATGAATGATGGGACTAATGTTGCAACTCCATAAAAATTATGGGACCAAAGTGCATTTTTTCCCCTCAGAAAATGAGTGCTAAACTGCTAATGGTGCACGTGCCTTGCGAATCTCAGATGTTATTTTGTAATATTTTGATTAATATGGTTTTTTATATTAAATCTTTGGTAGGTAATTGTTTTTGGATAATAACACTTTGCACCTAAAATTATATTCATTTTAACATTTTAATTAATAAATTATTTTTTGTTACATTTTGTCATATAAAGTACATAGAATTTGCATTTTGCTTTTTAAAGTAACTTTTAAGCCAAAAACAATTGCCAACGAAGTGATCTCCCACAGTTATTAATAGTCTTGAAAGAAAAAATTGACTAGTTTCAAGCTCCTAAATTGTGAAATTATTTTGGAACTTTTGCTTGATGGTCTTAGAGAGTGGTTGGCTAAGCTTATAAGCTCATCAAAATATTTTATAAAATGTTTGAGAGTTTATAAGTTCTTCAAAAGTGTTTGATAATGTTTTAAGTAAGAGAGCTTAAAAGCTCTAAAAATAAGTTGTTAGAGGCTTATAAGTTCGAAAAAAAAAAAAAAAAGAAGAAGTAAACTTCCCCAATTTTTTTTTAAACAACTTATAAGTTGCCTCATGCTAAAACATAAATGACAAAAAACATCTTAATTTGTTCTCAATATTGCATTTCTACTATCTCTAAAAATACTTATTTACATGAAATTGATTTTACTTATTTATTTTTGTCATCATTACACTTAAAAGAAACTTATAAGCTCTCACTTTAACCAAACAAAATTACAACTTATAAGTTTTAAAAACATCTTATAAGTTGCAAGATCTTATTTTATCCAAACACTTTAATAACTTATTTTTTAAATAAGATGTAGGTGCTTATAACCTTCAAAAATATTTTATAAGCTTTACGAGCTTCTACACTCTTTAAAATAAACTTAGCCAAACACCCTTTTAGATGAGTTTAGTGGTGAAGTAAAAGAGTCTCTCGAACAACAATGGTCCGGTGGTCTGAAGACTCTTGGTCGAAAAGTGGACTTGGGGTGCATTGTGAAAAATCTTGTGAACTTTGTATGCCAAATTGTAATGATAGTGATTGAAGTGTAAAAACAACCATTATTCAGGAAGTGAAATATTTTTATCCCTTATTTTTCTTATTGAATTAGCAAGTGAAAAAAAAATATATTACAGGTTAATATGAGTTGGGTTGTGAATTTTGTGTCATTGAGTTGACACGAAAATTATTACAATGGATTAGACATGAAACTTTTGAGTTGTTTTTGGATTAGACCTGTTGGCTTGTATTTGAGTTGATCGAATTTGAACATAAATTTATTACACCGCAAACGAATCTACCCAATCCAATATGATTTCCACATAGATAGCTTTGGAGGTTAAATCGGATCATATCAGGCTCTAATCATGAAATAAGAATAGGGTTACTAGGGCTGTCATTAAAGGGGATTTTAATTAGAATTTGATCCGAGTCTACTTTGAAATTTAGCAATATTCATCTATCAAGATATTCGATAGATCAAATTTAATTATAATTATCTATAATTCAAAATAAGTAGATTGAATATGGAATTGAAGTATCAAAAACAATATGATATTTTAAAGATTCGAATCCAAATTTTAATAACATTGTTTATTAAATATATAATATGTTTGAAGAATTGAATATTCTTAAATACGGTACGATGTATACAGATTTAATTATGCACTAGAATATTGCAGATAATATTCTTGCATATTTTTAACTAAAGTTTTTAATGAGGTATTATATTTAATAGTTATGAAATGTTATTACCTTTAAATTAAATCATAATCACTAATACAAATTTAGCCAAATTTCATATTAATGTATATAATTTAAATTTTAAATAATTACAGTATTGAACTATATAAGGACAAATATAATATAATCCATGAAATTTTATTATTTTTAAAGTATTTATATTTCTACTCTCTTTTTATCAATATTTCTTTGTTTGGTTTTATATTTTTAGGATTCTTTCGTTATTAATTGGGTCAGATTTTAGTTGGATTTTCGAATTTTTATCATATCCTGATCTTAAATTGTTTCGAATTCTATAGGATTTTGAATCGAATTGGATTAATGTATACTATTATCAAATTCGAATTCGAATATTCCATATTTGCTTCGAGTCCAATCCATTGACAGCACTGAGTGTAAATGTTTAATGTTTACTACGAGAGGTCCAAAGTAGACCTCTTTATAATACCTCTTTATAATAAATAGTGGGTTAAATCAATCGACTTAGCAAAGCTAAAACTCTAAATAATTGATTGACTTGCTTCTTGACTAATGGTGATTGGTCTCCCACCCTAGGAAATGTGTTCTTTCGGCAGTATGATCACTACCATCTCCAACTTTAAAGGCAATAAACTTGACAAGATAGTTAAGCCAAAAAAGATTTAAAAAAGGGGCAAATGGTTATAAAGTTGAATAAAACACAATACTTATAACCAGCACTTTGCAGTTGGTGGCCATTGGTCAAGGTCATTTAACTACTCTCAAGGAAAAAAAAAATTTAAAAAAACCAAGTCAAAGAAGCTCTTAAAATCCAAATGGACTTAATTAAACTAAAATGTACCCATCAAAAAAAAAGGTCTTAAGCTAAAATGAAAGCAAATCACTATCTTAAATAAATTTTGTTTTAGTTTGTCCTTTTTTAACTCATCTCAATCTCGCACTACTAAAAAATAACTACTGAAACAATAGCTTATTTTGATATTTTACACTATAGCAAAAATTACATTCTACGTAAAATTTATTATAATTTATTGAGACATTATGTATGATGTATTACAATTAGTGCAAAATTGAGATAATTTTTTAAAGCATTGTGTTATATGTATCAAAATTGGATTGTTTTTATGATGGTTTTTCTCATGACTTCAATTATTTTATTTTTTCTTTTTTGTATACACAATAGCATGAGACAAATATTCTTTATACATTTCTACACTCATAAAAAATATTTGTTTAGACGAAATCAACAATGCAATATTTTTTCCGTTGTCTTTATACAAAAAAAAATTATAAATTCTCATTTTTGTATGAAAAAAACACTCAATGTATAAAACTACAAAATATTTTAAAATTTATTATTATCTTATCTATCACATTATTTTAACAATTTATTTTTAAAATAAGTATTAATAAGTTGTAAATTTTAAAATATCTTATAAATTATAAAAGCTTATAAAGCTAAGCCAAACATCCTCTATAATTGTAGCACACAACGAAAAGGACAAAGGAGAACAGCACAAGTGGAAACTAAATTTATACTCCCGGGAAGGAGAATGAGTCCTATGTAAGAGACGGCAAAAGTTTCATAAAGCAAAAAAGGGGAGAGGGAGAGGGAGAGGGAGAGGGAGAGAGAGAGACCACCATGAAATAGCAAAAGTTTCATAAAGTAAAAAAGAGGAGAGAGAGAGAGAGAGGTTGCAACTATGAATGTATGACTATGATCACCATCACGTCCATCATCAATAGTTGAACCCCACATGACCATACTTGAATTCCAAAGAATTCTCTCTTTCACTTACTTTTACTCTGCTCTTCCCACCTCTTCCCCCACCTTTTCTCCACCACCTTTATTCTTGCCCCCTTTCAATGTCTCAAGCTTCTGTTTACACACCAAGACACACTATCCCTTCCTCTCTCTCTCTCTCTCTCTCTCTCTCTCTCTCTCTCTCTTGTTCTTCCTCATAAAATCTATATTTTGACCTTTTACATATATCTTCAAGGACACAAGAGCCCCCCTCTTGTCAAGGGCAATCATGTCTCTTTGGACTGACATGGTTCATTAGTTGTCGACTTTTTCAAACCCCACAAAGAAAAATGGAGAATTGAAGGACAAATAAGAATACAAGGAAGAAAAAGTTCTACACAAACAATGGCTAGAAGAATTCTTATTTTTCTTCTATTCATTCATCTGGCTACTGTTCTTCTCTGTTCAGGTGACTATCTTAGCTCAATCTTTCTTCATCATCATATTACTGCATTTCTTTTCTTCGCTCTGTGAGTGTGTGTGTGTGTGTGTGTGGTGTGTGCTATACATATATTATGTGTATGTCTAAAAACTGTTCAGATGACTAACTTGGTTCAGTCTTTCTTAGTCATCATAGTACATTTTTTTGTCTTGATTGCAGACACACACACGCACATTTATATGTATGTTTGTGTGTGTATGTTTATGTTAGTTTCTTCCTCAAAACAGGGCACCCAACAAGCCAAGAACCCTTTTTTCTATATCCTTTAATTGCTTTAGATAGTATGAAACTAAATATTCTTCTTCTTTCTTTCTTTCTTTCTTTCTTTCTTTATATATATGTATGTGTGTGTATATATATATATATACTTATATATTGACATTTCAAGTTAATTGGAATATACATACATATGTGTGCGTGTGTGTTTCTTCCTCATAACATGGCATCCAACTAGCCTGGAATCCCTTTTGTCCATACCCATTAATTTCTTCAGATAGCAAAAAACAAATAGCCTTGTTTTTTTTTTTTTTTCCCCATTTCAGGTTCAATTTTACAATTAACAGAGGCAGCTGAGACCAGAAAAATACCAAAAAGATTAGAAACCTTCATCTCAATTTCCACAAGGCAAATGGATGTCACAACCCCTATGACAACAGTTCCAACAACTAATCCATCTACTCCCACAACCACTCCAATGCTTAATCCCACGGTTTCGAACCCGGATTCTCCGATCATCGTGAACCCTTCATCATCATCAGCAGCATCAACATCATCATCGGGATCATCAGGGAGCTGGTGTGTGGCCAGCCAATCTGTATCACAAGCTGCATTGCAGGCGGCGTTAGACTACGCGTGCGGCCACGGTGGGGCTGACTGCACGGAGATTCAGCCCGGTGGGACCTGTTATGACCCAATAAACTTGCGTTACCACGCCTCTTATGCTTTTAATAATTACTATCAGAAGAATCCGATCCCGACAAGCTGTAATTTCGGGGGCTCTGCAGTTACTACGAACACAGATCCGAGTAAGATTATTGTTCTTGTTATTTGTGGTATTTTTTCGCTTTTATGTGAACTCTCTTAAATCCCAGAAAAGAAAATGACGAAGAAAAGGCGATTTCGGGATCATTTGTTATTATTATTTTTTTTCCAAAATGGTAAGGATGATTATATTGTGATGATCATGTGAGATGATCCCTCAATGTTTCTGTTGTGGACTGTTCTGTATTTTTGGCTAATAGATCTCGTCACGCATGACCCTAGATCATGCAACTGGGGACGGTGTTACAAAGTTTAATTTGGGGCGGGCAATTATAATTACATAGTCCTTCCTTATAACTATATACACAATTATAGAAGCACACCTTGTTGGTTTTGAAATTACAGACACCTCCCTTATAATGTTTTTACACCTTACTCTTGGCCCCAATTACATTGCTTATTGCATAGAGTTAAATGATGTTATTTTCAAATTTTATTAGATTTTTCAGATCGTTTTCGCATGTATGGATGATCCTATTCAAGTTTGCTTTTAAAGTTTATCAATTGCGATTAAATTTCAATGATGAAAATAAAATATTTGTAATTTTGAAACTAAGATGAGTGGAAAGTTTGTGAAATTACACATAGCTACAGGGGACATCAACATAATTTACCATTTCTTAAGATATGAAAGGCGAGGCGATTGACCTTGCCAGCTCTCCTTAACTCTGTCCTTGCACACGATCCAAGAAAACACACAAAATGAAACCACATGTTTTGTACTGCTTTTTGCGATTTTCGCGCTGCTCTACCTAATGATCTGATTTCTTCTGCAGGTTATGACAAATGCCAATATCCATACACTAGGTGAAGCCCTTTACCTCTATGATCTCTTGCATACAATTCTTGAAAATAGAAGGAAAAAAAAAAAAGAATAATTTCTCACCGGTGGCTAAAAATTTGCAGCACAACTTCATCGGTGTTAAATACGACCAATTCGAGCGGATCCCGTGTTTTCGGTGCCGGACCAATCACCCCGTCTACTTCTGCAGCCGCCACGTCAATTAGTAACATACCTTATTTTCATCATGTATTTGTATCTATCATCTTCATAGTAGCTAGCCATAGATAACTTGATGAAAATATTTTTGTGGCTCGAGTCACACTCTTGGCTCTGCACAAATATACAGAAATTTAAGTAAGTCACTTAACACTGAGTGTATAGATGAGAAACAAAGGAGGAGATTTTGGTTGGTTTTTTTAGTGAATTTAACCATTTTTTGTACCACATTAGTTTATGTTCTTGCTTACTTTTTTTTTTTTGTTTGGGTATTTCTTTTTCTTTCTTTTTTGTCTTTTCGTTTTTCTTTGGTGTAGTGAGGTTGATATTTAGCAGTATATTTTGATTTTGGGCTTTTGCTCTTTTTGTGTGGTGGTTACTGTTAAAAACCGCCAAAAACTTTCTTTCTTGTTTTTTGTTTTTTTTTACTATCAACTTAAAATACGTTATAAATGTCTACTGGAATGCCAACCACACACATGTATTGACCCAAACTAGAAAGGAAGAGGACAAGAAGGTTTGAAACTAGAAACTCAACGGTACCACGTTTGATCTTCACCACTGTGGGCTCCAATTCAGTGACAAAAACGGCCAAAAACTTGTTTGATTTGTGACAAAAATACAACTTATTTTTGTTTTAAAAAATATAGGGGTTAAGTAGACTTTACAGCTAAACTACATACTATGTTGTTTTTACTAGCATGAATTACAATATGTAATGAATTAGCCTCTCATAATGATAGGAAACTTAAAAAATATGCCTACATAAACCATTGCAATTGAGGAAGATAAACATGATATAGGGATAATTTAGGACTGTAATTGACCTTATATATATATATATAGAGAGAGAGAGAGAGAGAGAGCCTCATTTTAACGAATTCAACCAAAGATATCGGGTAAAATATGTCAAAACTCAAGCTTAAGCTGAGCTCAATTAACAAAAATGATAAATTAATCAAATGATTATTTTAAGTATTTTAAATAATATAAATATTCTTTCATTGTACTTATCATCATTAATGTCATCAATTAAATTAATAATTATTTTTAAATCATTTATTTCATACAAAATTATTAAATTACAATGTTTCTTTTGTCTTAATGAATATTTTAATTTAATATTATTAGTATATATAAAATTATCATTAGTTTTAGTTTGTTTTTAATAAAAACTATAATATTTATATTGTCTGTTTTATTTTTCCCTAGTGGGCGAATTCACAGTGTCTTTGAAAGCATATTATAATGAAGTGCAACAAATGAAAGAAAGCATATTATAATGAAGTATAGCAAATACAAGAAACTAAAGAAGGGGAAAAGTGACTCATCAGAGAGAGAGAGAGAGAGAGAGAGAGAGAGAGGGAGAAAAGTGAAAAAGTCACTAAAAGAGTTAAGACAAGACCAAAGCATTTTTATATGGACAAGCGTAAGCCATTACCTTGTAAAACAATGCAGGAACTTATAAGAATAGAAATTTCATTTGACAACGGAAGGCATATTGTTAATTATCCCACATTGATTAAATATCAAGATGTGATTTACTTAATAAAGGCTTGAGCAATCCTCATCTCTTAAGCTAACTTTTGGAGTTAAGTTAGGACCAAGCCCTAATATTTCTATATGATATCAGAGTGGGTTAGGTCCTGCGCTATTAATTGGGCCCCCCATTGCACTAATTTCACGCTCCATGTTTCCCATATATTCAGGCTTGGGCGTGAGGGGGGCGTGTTAACTATCTCACATTGACTAAATACCAAGATGTGGTCTATTTAATAAAGGCTTGGGCAATCCTAACTTCTTGAGCTAGATTTTGGGCTTGCTTTAGGACCAAGCCCTAATATTTCTACACACATAGAATGGACCTCAACAGTTGAGTGAAATATAAATCCTAACTTCCAGAACATGAAATACAACGAAAATGTATAAGCCGTTCAATTTTTGCCATCAAAAGGTTACTAGAAGTTGAGATCAACAGTCAATAAACCATTCAAGTTAGCCATAAAAAGGTTGCTACAATAGCTTCACTTAGGATTGTTCACATGAGATAAAACCTAAGTCCTCAAGACTCAAGTTTCCACGGTACACATCCAATGGACGAATTTTTCAAAACTAGTTTCAAACCTGTCAAAGAACTATTTATCAGAGATCAAAAGGAGACTACCACCGTAGGAGAGAAGAAGTCAGCACGTTTGAAGCCAACTTACAATCCTTCTGGCGACTTTGGTGCTCATGAAGGATGATCCATGGCGGAAGAAGAGTTATTCTCGAAGCTTGACATTACGAGGAGTTTGAAGGAAGACGTATATTTGGCGGCACACTTGGCTTGCTGGCTTTCCACCTTCACCTTTCCAGTTGATGATGTCAACTAGATACACCCAAGCACCTTTAAGATTGCAAGTATTCTGGCTAGCGAACTAAGAGTAGGCCTTGCAGTCCCAATCTTGGCGAGCATTTTTAGAGGCTTAAACATGATTTCAGATGCACCACAGGCTGACGCGCTTGTATTCGCCATTCGCTATCCTACTTCGTCTATAATTGGTTGGCGTATTATTTCAAGACCCATTATCCAATTGGGCACAACGTACGTGGTCCCAAGATGACTTTATTTTCAGGCGAAGGAGGTGCGAAGTACTATAACCCAATTGAGGCTTGCAAGAAAATCCACAAAGGGGATCTTGTTTCCTGGACTCACAACATGATCGTGAAAAAGAATGCCTTCGTGTATGTTGATAATGGGAGTTTTGAAGGGTTTCACTAGGATTGTTTTCTTGGTATTCCGTTCTGGCTTTTTACCTTTTGCGGCGAGGTAAACATTTCATTATGGAGTGATATAGTCCTTACCGATTTAGTCGCCAATTTGGGTATCATCAAGAAGTGCCCAAGGTCTTCAAGTAGGATATTCACAAGGCTTCTTTAGATGGGAGGGGTTCAATATTGGCGTTTGTGCATCTTGTCCAAGTCCATGTCTGGAGCATGCATTCCTTCTGTCCCTATGAATACGAAGAAGTTCTCTACAAACAAGCATAAGGAGTGGTGGGCCAAGATACACGGAGATTTTTTTGACAAGAATATCGTGAAGTTAGTCTCCCTGAAGTTGCCTAAAGCTCCAGTCCTGGGCAAAGAGCAAGTTGAAGAAGATAAAAGGAAGGCTACTATTCATTTAGCAGAGGAAAAGCAGCAGTAGCAACTGAGATCAACATTGGAAGAAGCCTAAGAAACCTCCCAACTCTTTGGTTGAGAACTTCGCCGACAAGGTTATTTCTTACCTGTTCTCTTTTTTTTTTTTATCATTATTCCTTGACTTTAAAACATGCATTGTTTTAGTTGGAGAATGCAATGCTCAACTGGTGAGGGATCTAAAGATAGCCAAGGATTGATTGCAGGACCTGACTCATTGGTCGTGAATATTCCACTTGCTAAGAAGGGGTCAAACAGAAAGCTCAAGTTGAGCCAAGCAAAGCTAGCAGTTCCTTACCTAGAGGCCTCAGCGTTTTAAGAAGAGAAGTTCATTCGCAATCATCAAAAGGAGTACCTTGAGAAACTATGGAGCGATCTTTTGGCTAAGATATCAACTACTCCACTTGACTCTATTTCCTCCATTGAAGACAACGTTGATTTAATGGTTAACTCCATGAAGAGCTTTAATGCTTTCGACATTTCCCACATGGAGCAATCGCTCAAGTTTCTATTCACTAAGGCAGCTACCTATGATGAAGCGAGGTTTGCATCTTCCGAGAAGGCTTCTGTGGAGTGTGTTGCCAGTCAACTAAGTGAGGCCAAGGATCGTCTTTGTAATGCCCAAACTAAAGAAAGCAAAGAGGCCAATCTTGTTCAGTCAACCAATGATGAGCTACGGACGGATCAAGAAGGAGCTTAACTAGCTGAAGGAGAGGAAGAAGGATTTATCTGTATTGTTAAAGCATCAATAGAAGCTTCTTCAGAATGCTCAAGCCAAGGTTCATGGAATCCAAGAAGAGATTATAGCCCTTCAAAATACTTCTTCACTGAGTGACAAAGTGGTTGAAGATATGAAGATTTCGGTAGCATGACTGGAGGCGGCCAAGGAAGAGTTGGAAAACTTGCGTTCTTTCACTTGAGCTAGTTTAGGACTTTGTATCTCCTCACTTTTTTTGTTGTTTTTTTTTTCATGAGCATTATTACTCTAGACTTTCATAATCAAAGGAATCTTTTCTTTCCACTTTGCAACCTTTTGAGTATGCTATGAACTTTCTCTTTTACCTTAATGAATTACAAATATAACCCATTATCTCTTTTACAATAAATTAATATTAACACAAAATACAACTTACTACAAGATCAAGCCATCGTGTAGTGAATTACTATTTTCTTGTAATGAAAATAACATTCATCACAATCATAACTCTCCAGGTCTTTGCATTTGGTGAACGGAAAAATAACTTTATCCAAATATTATGACTGAACTTAGAAATTACCTAAGCTGCCTACATACCCAATAGATGGATCAAGTCATAATATAGTTCAAAAACAAAGATAATTTTGAGGGGGAGCCGTACATAGTTTATACTCATGCGGCCCAGAGTGTCCATTACTTAGCCACCCTGGACTAGGTGGAGTATTTTTATGTTTAGTCACATGCAATACCTTCAGTGGAGTATGTTAGCAGTTTAACCACACACATTACCATTGGTGGGTACCACACATAGTTTATACTCATGTGGGTCAGGAGTGTGATGTAGTTTAGGCTCGTGCGTCAAGAGAAAGATGCCGCCTTAAGGGTAATATCTTTTAAAACATTTGTTGTTGATGGGCCAATACGTAATCCGTCTTTATCAACTAGCTTGTAAGCACCATTTGTGTACGCGACTTTAAATACAAGAGGACCATCCCATTTTGACATAAATTTATTTTTCATTTGCTGGGTGATAGCGATGGGTCCTCTTACTACTAAGACCAAGTCGCCTACATGAAATGTTCTTGGGTGAACCTTTTGTTGAATGCCCCGGTCATGCAAGCTTGGTAACATTCAAGGTGTTGTTGTAGTGCCTCAAGCCTTCTCTCATCTAGTGCCACTAACTCCTCGAGTCTAAGATGAGCATTGTCCTCAGCAGTGAGTCCTTCTTGAATAGCTACGCAGAGTGAAGGTATTTGACTTTCCAGAGGAAGCACGACCTCAACACCGTACACCAAAGAATAAGGAGTGGCTTGGGTGGTAGTCCGATATGCCCACAAAGCTTCCCCAACTTTCTCGTGCCAATATTTCTTCAATTTCAACACAACCTTCTTTAAAAGATTGCATAGAGTTTTGTTGAATACTTCAAGCAAGCCATTTGTGGTAGCATTGTACATGGAGAAATTGTGCCTGCTTAAACCCAAACTGAAGGCATAATTTATCCATCAACTTGTTGTAGAAAGGCCTTCCATTGTCGGTGATGATGTATTGGGGGGCTCGATCCTTGAAAATTAAGTTACAACTGGATGAACTCAACTACCGTTTCTTTCTTTACTTCCTTCAGCAGGATCGCCTCGACCCATTTAGAAAAGTAATCGGTAGTTGCCAACATATAAGTGTGCCCACCAGAAGACTTGGGAGTTATTAGACCCACCACATTCAAGATCCCATACATCAAATGGTGAGGAAGCTACTGTAGGGTGTAGAGGTTTTGGAGGCTAGTGTATGAAGTTAGCATGCATTTGACAAGCCTCACATCTATTTGTGAAGTCCAAGTAAGCTTTACCCATTATGCGCCAATAATAGTCCATTCTTTTGATAAAAAAGTAGAGGCTTCAGACCTGACTGATGACCTATACACACTCCAGAATGTGCTTTGATCATAGCTTCAGCTACTTTGTCATCACCTAAGTAGCATTGGTAGTTGCCTTCAAATGATCATCGTACAATATATCTTTGTATATAATGAAGCGAGACGATCTCCATCATGCCTCTATTTTGTGGTGCGGGTTCTACGGTAGCTTTCCGTGCTTCAAGTACTCAGTCAACGATTTTCTCCAGTCATCATCTTCACATATTGTGATTGACGTGGTCATTGACACGTCGTGATTTAGTTCATCTAATGACTGACAATACCCATCAATTACATACTAGCACATTCGTTGTTTCCTCTTTTGACAGTACCAGACTAGTGGCTAGATTGGCTAGCGCATCTGCCATATTGTTTTCTTTTTTTTTGGGACATGGCTCAATATGATATTCTCGAATTTTTTTACCAAATTTGAGGCTTGTTAAAAATAAGGAATGAGATCCTCTTTTTAACTTCATATTCAATCAAAAGCTAATTGATAACCATTTTTGAGTTTCCATATTCCTTAAGATCCATAATTTCCATTTCTGTAGCTATCTAGAGCCCAATTATTAAGGCTTGGTATTCAGCCACATTATTGGAGCACAACTTGCCTAATACGATCGAATATGTCAATACAAGCTTTTCTTGAGAGACAAAAACGAGCCCCGCTCCAGCTTTATCAACTCTAGTTGCTTTATCGAAAAACATCATCCATGTTGTCAGGATTTCGATAAAGAGGGTGGCTTCATCAGAAAGAGCATCAGATAGTTCCCACTTTGCTGGAATTGGATGGTTAGCAAGAAAATTGCAAGTGCCTACCCTTTAACGGCTTTCTGCAGCACATATGTGATATCATATTGGTTAAATATGATAGACCACCTAGCTAGTCTCCCTGAAAGTACCTGTTTCGACATCATGAATTTAACAGGATCTGCACGAGAAATGAGTCCAATGGGATATACTTCAAAGTAGTGTTTCAACTTTTTAATCGGATAAAATAGAAGCTAAGCATATCTTATCAATTCAGGGAGTATTTCTTTTCCTTCTTCATTCTCTTGAGCCATTAGAGCACTAATCAAGATTTCTTGAGCAACAACATATAATATGAGTGGTTTTCCTAGTGTCGGAGCACCCAAGATAGGTAGGCTTTCCTGGTGTTTCTTTAATACTTTCAAAGGCATTCTGGCGTCTTTATCCTACACAAATGGGGCATCTTTCTTCATCAGATGGTTGAACGGTTGGCATCACCCAATGAGATTCGATATGAACCTTCTGATAAACGCGAGATTACCTTGTAAACTTCAATTCTGCGGTGGCACACGATAAAACTAAGGAATTTGCCTGAGGTGACTTCCAAACCACATTTGAGTGGGTTCATCTTCAAGTTGTATTTTCTTAGCCTATCAAAAACAACCCGGAGATTCGCCAAGTGATCACTTTTTTTCTTTGTTTTGATGACAAGATCATCCACATAACACTCCACTTTGTTGTGAAATTTCATCAAAAATATTTTGCATGGCGCGTTGGTAGGTAGCACCTGCGTTCTTTAGTCTGAAAGGCATAACTTTATAATAGTATATACCATTTGGAGTGCGAAATATCATGCATTCTTCATCTTCTGCGCCATTCCTAATTTGGTTGTATTTTGATGATCCATCCATGAACGACAAAGCTTCATGTCCTGTGGTCGTATCTACCATGAGTTCAATGATGGGAAGTGGGAAGTCATTCTTTGGGCATGCCCTATTCAGGTCTCAAAAGTCTACACCTACGCATATTTGGCCATTCTTCTTCTTAACAGGCACTATGCTAGAGATTCAAGTTGGATATTTGACCTATCTGATGAACCCAACATCAATAAGCTAGTTAACTTCGGCCTTGATAAGCGGGACTAGTTCCGGCTAGAGTATCCATTGTGATTGCTTCACTGGCCTTGCTCCGTGCTTTATCCCAAGGTAATGAACTGCAATCTTTGGGTTTATTGCAAGTATCTCTTTGTACGTCCACGCAAAGCCATCCCTATATTTAGTTAAGAGCTAGATATATTGCCCTTTTTCCTCGAAACGTAGAAGTGCACTAAAGAATATAGGTCGTGGCTCATTTGTCGTCCCTAGATTTGCTTCTTCTAGCTCATTTAAAGTTGCTTGTCTACCATCTTCAAGTTGTCGAAGGGCTTCTTGGATGTCATCTTTAGAAGCCTCAGCGCTGGAATATACGTTAATTGTGATGTGATTGTATGTTTGCACTTCTTTGGTCATATCGTCATCAGATTACGCATATAGCTGTTAGAGGCTCTGGACATTTTGTATGCAACAACCCATCTCAATACTCCATTCGCTCTCATGATTGGGCTTAGCTCCAATGTCCAGCCTAAGCTGCTTGTCGTCTGCACGAAACCATTATTGACCAACTTCTTTAACTTCTTATAGCTTGACAGAGGAGCTTTTCTCTTTAGCTCATCCGCAACACTTGCATAGTAAGAGTTGACAATTACCTCTACTTCCTGGTCACCTAGAGTATCTCTATCGGATGAATGAGAATGATCAATGATGCATTGCTTTACATTCACTGTCCCATTCATAAAAATAAGCAATAATGAGGATTTACTTCCACGTGTTTGAGACAAATGAATTATTTGATCTTCTGTTTTCTGTCTTGGGTATGTGTTCAACATCCTCATGGCTTTGCTCTACTTGATGTTGTAACTTGCCATCCCCAAGTCAGGTCAAAAATTCGAATGACAACTGTTGCTGATCCTGTCATGGATTGATGGTTTTCTTTTGGTAGAACCTAAGTCTTTTGAATACAAAAGTATGAGTATTTGGAGTGCCTAGACGATCAAATTCTAAAATGCGTTGACAATCTTTTCTCTCCCCTTTCCTAATTTCATCTTTTATTGCTGTAATGTGCTGGACATTGGTATACTTTTGACTGGTTCTTCTAGTGTTTATCCCAAGCTGGTTCTTGGTTGATCAACACAAAACCCTTGTTTTTTGAGTTTATGTTGTGCCTTGTTGAGTCCATGGATCTTCTCGCAAGTCAACTCAGGTTTCAAGCTTCCTAACTTGGATGGGTTTGAGAAATCATAGACACACTTCTGCAATAGTGCATAGGCTTTAGGATTAAATGTCCCTTGAAGATTTTCTCGCGAACTCCTTGTAGAAGAGAGAGTCGGTGTTAGGTTTAATCTAGTAACAGGCAAGGTCAATTCTGACTTCACAATTTGACAAGTAACTAGGTTGTTTACGCTTTCTTTCCTTTTATCACTTGTTTGAGGGGATAGTGCGAGTTTCTCTTCCCCTTGACTTGATTCTTTCTTTCTAGTGGGATAAACGATGGGGATCTTTATGGGCATTGCCTCACTTATAAGTCGGATTCCATGTAAAGTTTTGCATCAGCAAAATATGACTCGGCATCCGTAAATAGCTTCATACCCGCATTTACTTTCAAGATTTCCCCATTTCTTACATACTTGAAGCATTGATGAAGAGTGGATGGTTCAATACCATTGTTATGAAGCCATGGTCGCCCCAAGAGCAGGCGGATAGGAGGTTTTGCATCAATCACAGAAACTAACGTCTTCGACTTTAATCCTCCTATTATAAGGTCCAAGTGAATCATGGTAATGGCTTGTTGCCCCCTTTGGTTGAATCTTTAGATCGTCAGACCACTTCAAGCTAGCTCTTCTACTGAGATTCCTAGGTCTTCTACTGAGATTCCTAGGTCTCTCATAGTGGATTTTGGCATGATATTTACGTCATAACCTCCATCAACCAGTATACGATTGACTTTTTGCTCTTGCATACAGCCTGAGATGAAAAGTGGTCGGTTATGGGGTTTTGATCCTAATGAAAGTCTTTATTTGTAAAGGCAATAGCAACATTGGTAGCATAGCAAGAAGCAAAACTTTCTTCTTCTTATTTACAAGATGTTGTGTATACCATTTTGATCTTGGGCCGGAAGTCGCCCAGAGTGATAGGACGACATCTCCAACTCCTCGGTGTCTTCTTTACCTTAGCCCGTGAAACTTTTGAATTTCTCTTGGGCAGTGATTCTTTATACTTGGCTTGGCTTAGTTTCTTGGCTGGCACTTGATGAAATTGTTCTGCATGTTGCTTTTGCCTTCAACGGTGCGTTACAAGGAATCCACTCGCCTTTGTTCTCAATTTCATAATGTTGAATCTGCATTTTTTTCAACCTCTATATCATTGCCAAACATGTTTTTGATGAAGTTTGAATCTAAATTTCCAAATTGAATTGCTATCAATGCCTTCCATAGGACGTTGATAATGGACCAACATCATTTTTGTGTTGGGGGGCATACCC